>PVJL010012357.1:0-37680 GCA_004026885.1 Lyroderma lyra | reverse complement strand
CCGGTGGGGCAGGGCCCTGGTGGGGCAGGGGGCCCGGTGGGGCAGGGGGCCCGGTGGGGCAGGGGCCCGGTGGGGCAGGGGGCCCGGTGGGGCAGGGGTCGCCTGTGCCGGTCTGGGTATGCCCAGCCCTGAGGTCTCTCCAACGTCTCTCACGAGACTCGGAGCACACAGCGGCCAGGAAATCCTGCACCCCACACGCCCTGGCCACAGTCTCAGTTGCCCCACCGCAAAGCCAGCATGTATCACCCTAGAGCCCCGGGCAAGGGCAGGAAACAACCGGCAGTAAGAACCGGTGTGCTTCGCTGGAATGTTCCGCAGACGGGTCCGGTAAGTGTTATCGCCGTCCCCTGTCACTCAGTATCTTCATTGTTGTCATCTTGCTTTGCTTTCTTCAATTTTAGGCTGTCAAACTCGGCAGAGATTACTCATCTGAAGAAAACTTGTGTTTTCTCTTTTTCCTTTTCTTCTTTTCTTCTTTTTTCTATTTTGGTCAAAAAGTGCTTTGGGTTTCCTGGCTCCTCTGAGACACAGTTCTTGCTGCACGTGCAGACGCCAGCCCCTCGCAAGGCGGGGAGCCTCTTAAGTAGCGATGACTTCACAAATGACCAAGGAGCTGAGCAGTTTCCAACGGTTTTCAGACCCAGCACAGAACCGGGAACTGTCAGAGCGGGAGAGGTCACAACTGCCTGTAGCTCACTTGACAGTGTACAGGGGGTGTCGCTCCCCTAGGAAAACCCTCCAGGGGCTCCTGTTCGTGCAGGACGAAACCCACAGACCTCACATTCGGCCACAATGACCTCCTCGTGCTCCTTGCCAGAGCCAAGCTGGTCCCTACCTTAGAGCGTCTACATGCACCGCTCCTTCTACCTGGGACCCTGCTGTCCCTTATCCTCACATACCTGGCTCAGCTCAAAGCCACCCGCCCAGAAAGACCTTCCCCAACACTCTTAACCGAAGCACGGCCCCTGGTGTCCCTCAGCTACACTGCCCTGCTTGCTGTGCTCCTAGCAGTTCCTCGGCTCCTCGGCCGACGTGTCCTGGCTTGTTTATCACCTTGTGCTTCCTAGCACGGCAGATCCTGTCCCTCACTCATCACCGCTCCCCGAGTCAGCCCAGCGCCTGGCACAGTAGATCCAGTGAACATAGGCTGAGTGAACACGCGAGTTTACTATCCACTTCTGTGCTCGTCCGAGTCCCACGCAGACTCCTGGGGGCAAACATCACTCTTATGCTTATGTCTTAGTCAAGGAAATGGGCTCAGGGATGGGCACCTTAAGACCCCTTCCCTAGTTATTCACTGCTCTGTAACAGCCACCCCCAAATTCACGGGCTTACGACGACAAGGACACTGTTTGTCAGTCCTGGGGGCTGCAGGGTGGTTCTTCTGTTGGTCTTGCCTGCGCCCTCCCACGTGGCTCTGAGAGCTGGAAGAGCTGACCTTCGGTCTCTACTGGCCCACGTCCCGGGCGTCCCCACAGCCTGGGGGGCTCGGAGCATTACTGCGAGACAGTGAGCGCTGAGGCGCGGAGGCCTCTGGAGGCCTGGCGTGGGGGTGGCACGGCGTCTCTCCCCCGGGCTCTACCGGCCAGAGCAAGCCACAAGGCCAGCCCGCACGACGGCAAGGGCCACAGACGCCACTCTTGAAGGGAAGTGCTGTCACCTTGCAAAAGAGCTTGGGCCAAATTGTTGTGGCCACCTGTGAAAATCTATCACAGCTACTAAGTGTTGGAACCACCTCAGTCGACTCAGTAAGGAAAACGGGGGCACTGTGATTACCCGGCAACATCAAATGACTCCAGACATCCGAACGGCCCACAACCAATTTATCTCTCACTCACATTACATGTCCAGTGGGGGCCGGCAGAGGTCCTAGGACTTTACCCTGGGACCCCGGGTGACAGAGCAGCCTCTTGCTGGAACGTCGCCTGGACAGATGTTTCCTTGTGACAGAGAGGAAAGGGACATGGCTAACGCTCACTGTCCCAGCACCTCTGCATGGAAATGACACAAATCACCCCCACCGACACGTCAGTGGCCAAGAAGTCAGAGACAGGTCCCCCTGCCCCTGGGAGGGGCACTGAATAGGAGTGGACAGCAACCCCACCCACATGAGCCCATTTTTCTCTCCAGTCCTTTAAAAAACCACATTCTTTACAGAGCCAGCATCTGTGTCCTTCTATTCCTGTTCTCGTTCCAAGAGCTGCCATCACATCGGCTCTCTCTGCTGGGAAAGCCCTTCATAGAGACAAAGGTCACCAGGGTCTCCTCTTCTCCAGGACATGCCTCCCAGCCTGCAAACCTGCGCTGGCAAGGTCAAGTCCAAATTCCCATCCCTCCCGTGTCCTTAAAGCCCCCCACGAGCTGATTCCTGCTGGAGTGCCAGCAGTCTGCGCCCCGTCAGTGGCCCAGGCCATCCACGCTCTGTGCCCGTCTGTGCTGCTCCCTCTGCCTGGGTGGCCCTGCCCTTCCCCACCTGGTGAAGTGCGGCTTTTCCTTTTAAGATCCGGCTCTGCAACATGCCTTCCTGAAGCGACCGGTTCTCCCTCTCAGGGTGGGTCAGCTGGCGCCCCCGTTTTACCAAACCTCACACGGCACGGCTCACTGGCTCGTCCCCCGGGCACGTGCTGGGCGCTCGGTACTCTATGCTGGGTGCTGCTCCGGGCTCTGGGGGGACACGGGGAATAATACGAGCGAGGTTCCGGCTCCGTCAGTGCTTACAGGCTGACCGGGTGACACAGATGGATACGAAGTGACTTTAGACAGTGTTTTCATTACGATAAAAAAAGGGTGACACAAGGGAGGGGGTGGGAGAGGAGGGAGAGGAGCCAAACATATGGAAGGAGAACTGACACGGGGGTGAGCACACAACGCAACACACAGACACTGCCCTGCAGAACTCTACCTGGAACCTGTGTAATTCCTGTTACCCAACGACACCCCATAAATCTAACAATAAGAAAAAGAGGGTAACATGAAAACCAGCGTGTGGGAGGGACGGGTTTAGGTCAGACAAGGGGCCCCGGGGTCCCCCTGACGTGTGAGCAGTGCGGGAAGGTGTGGGGAAGAGACTTCCGGGCAGGGGACAGCCCGTGCAGGTGGCCTGCAGTCTGGCTGGGGCACACAGAGGAAGCCACTGTGGCTGAGGCACACCGGGGTGGGGCGGGGGAGGGGAGATCAGAGAGGGGCTGCGGCCAGATCACGGAGATGGTGATCGGGGCAGTTGATGTTCTGATCACAGCAGGAAGTGGAGGGAGGGCTTTCAGCAGAGGCGCGGAGAGGTGTCACCTGATTACCTTCCCGGAGATCACCTATGGTGCTTTGGGAATTGCAGGCAGGCAAGGGTGGAATCCGGGAGACACGCGTGGAGGCTCTCGCTGCCATTTCAAGACGCTGGTGACTTGGATGCACAGAGCACAGCAGTGTCCCACAGAAGCGGGGACCTCAGTTTCTGCACTTCGGCACACACGTGGGCCCCTCATGACCGAATGGCTTAGGATGGTGTGTCCATCCCCATGAGCGCGGGTCTGAAATCCCCATTCGGCTGAGCCAGCATCCTTTTGCTTCTCCAGAAACTGCCCTCCACGCACCAGGCTCCCCAAGCACCGGGGGCTGCCCGTCTGCCTGCCTCTCCCATGCTGGGCCGCGGGCAGCCCCTCAGTCATCCTGCTGCCCAGGCTCCCTCCTCTGAGGCCACCGTGGTCCACACGGCAGCCTTAGCATCTTGCTGTTTAAGAGCGAAGTTTCCCATCAGAGCCTCCACATTCTCATCCGGGAGATGGGCATTACTCCCCCTACTCAAAAAGCCCTTTCCCAGGACCACCTCCCTGCCTCCTCCATCTTCACCCCTGCCCCCAACTTGGACACACGGACTCTGTTTTCTGAAGTTCCAACGATCCCAGAATCGGCTAAGCTTTTCCTCGGAAACGATTCTGTCCTCTAGCTTCATCCAGGTGGCTGGGGGCTGGGCACCCAGAGTGGAGGGAGCCCCCTGACCCTGGGGTTGTAGCCAGCCCGGGGCAGGCCAGGCTGTGGGGCCAGGCCAGCTGGGCAGCCGCTGGGAGACCAACGGCAGCTGGATGCGGGGTCCCAGGCCAGGCTGTGGGGGGTGTGGGCAGGAGCTAGCGGGGAAATGACAGAGGGGGTGAAGTGGGACACACAGAAGGGGAAGGGGGAAGTGTCAGAGCCAGAGACAGCAGGAGAGGTCTAGGAGAAGTGGGCGAGAGTGTGGGCGCGGGAGACTGGGTGTGGACAGGAGAAAAGCCAAGGGCGCCGCTGTGCGCGCAACGGGCCGGGGAGAGGGGGAGCGGGGCGCGCCGGAGGCTTGCAGAGGACAGGAAGGAGCGGCCGGCGGCGAGGAGGAGCGAGCTGGGGGCGGAGACGAGGAAGTGGGCGCGAGGCGCGGGGCGCACCGTCCTCTCCATCCCCGCCCGAGCGAGCCGGCGCAGGACCCGGGCGAACCTGATCACCGGCTGAACCCCACTCGGCGGCGGCAGCTCCAGGTAACGCGGCCGCCGCCTCCCCGCGGGGCCTGAGCTCGGGTGGGGTCCCAGGCGGGCGCTGCCCCGGGCGGCCGCCCCAGCTTCCCCGCAGCTGTCGTGTCCCTCGACCCCGGGGTCCAGCCCCCGCCTCGCCGCTCGCCGGCTGTGCGTGACCTTGGACTAGTCCCTCCGCCCTCGAGCCTCAGTTTCCTTCTCTGTGACCCGTGGGGGTCCTGCCCCCCCCAAGGGGGCGCTACCGGCGCAGGAAGCAGCCCCAGTCCGCAGCGGTGCTCGCACGCGGGGTCCGGTGTGTCCCCTGTGCTGTCCCCTCTGCCCGCGTGGGGATGGGTTTGCAAAGTCCACTTGCGCGGTACCAGCCCCTGGTTTGGCACCGGGTCTGGGCAGAGGCGCTGGAGCATGAAGCGACTTTCTGCTTAAAGACAGCAGAGGGCGGGGGGGGGGGGGGGGGGGGGGGGGGGGGGGGGGGGGGGGGGGGGGGGGGGGGGGGGGGGGGGGGGGGGGGGGGGGGGGGGGGGGGGGGGGGGGCGGCCGGGCGGGGCCCCCGCGCCTTACGGAGGCTTCGTCCTCAGGGCTGCTGCCCAGATGCTCTGGAGCAAGGACGCGCAGCGCCCCGCCGGCCGGGCGGGAGTCCTCCCGGAGCGTGTGGAGAGCGATTAGCCTTTCCAGTGGGCCGGGCAAGGGGCCGCGGCTAGGAACCCAGTTCTGCCTAAACAGTGCAGCTGACCTTGAGCATGCGAGCCTCAGTTTCCTCCCCCACTGCGAATGCCCGCTTTGAGATGGTTGTGAGGATAAGGAGGTGGCGCAGGGAAGTATCTGCGGCCTGTGGTGCCCCCAGCATGGCAGCTGTCATACCCTAACTCAGAGTCCTGCGGTCCAGGCGCCCTTGGCCTCAGTGGAGCTCATCTATCATGGCCAGGTCCTCTCTGGTCTCTTTTGCAAGAGATGGTCAGTGGCCCCCACAGGGCCCAGGGAATTGGGGGGCTGGGGGGGAGTGGGCATCCCTGCAACCCAGACACACAGCCTGATGGTGGTCTGAGACATGAAATCTGTGAGTTGACACTTTATGTCCTATAGAGATTCCTGGCCTTATCTCTCAGAGCCTCAGTTTCCTGATTTGTAATAGGTTCTCCCAGCTAATGAGTTTCCTGTAGATTATGAAAGGTAGTTCGATAGATGCATTTACTCACATCTCTGACCCTGAGAGGTGACGAGAACTGAACAAAATGAGAAAAAGCCATTTCTCCGACGCCTGCCCTGAGGCTGGCAGTGGGGTGGGGGCACCTTGCCCAGGGATCTCCCTGGGGGTCTGCAGACTGAGCACCGCATAGAAAGCCGGTCAGCTGACTCACCCCGTCTGCCAGCCTCTCCTCCTTCCTCGGCCACCTGTCCCACTTACCCTCGTCCCCATGAACCTCGGCCCCAGCTGCTGTCCTGGCTTCGTGGGCCCTTCCTGTTCTCCATCCAGTGAGGACTAACGGCACTGAGCCTCCTACATGAGGCATCCAAAGGGAGAGCAAGGCCAGCTGCGGTCCATCTCCGCCAGCGCCCAGAGAAGGGGAAACAGGATTAAACCCAATCCCAAGGATTTAGCTCAGCCTTGGGGAGGAAATCCTTGCTGATGGGAAAATGGGTGTCCTGGGGAGGCTAGAGAGGTTCCTTTGCCGAAAATGTTTTAAAAGAAGAAGAGGCCATCCAAACAAAATGATGAGAATATGAAGAAAGTCTCTTTCAAATGCAAACACATCAATAATCAGAGTGCCTGAACGTTCAACAATAGCGGAGCAACTGGGGGAGCTGTGAGACAGCCGTGGGGCTGCTAAAAGTGGGCAGAGTTTAACGAACGGCGACATGCTCACGCCGATGCACACACGCGCGTGGTCCCAAATTTGTGGCAAGCACGTGGAAAAAAGACTGGAAAACAACACGCCAAACTCTTAACAAGGTTTGCCAGTGGGCGGCGGCATTCTGGGAGGTTTGCTCCCTGACTATAATTTCTGAACTTTCCAGATTTTATGCAATGACCATCACTTTAATTATTAGTGGACATAGACCTGTCTGGCTTCTGGTGACAATGTAACCCATCCACTCCCACCTCCTCCCGGCTAGCACCCAAGACAGGGCTGGCCCGTGGACACCTGTCAGTGACAGGGCCCCCTGTGCATTGAGGCCTGGCAGACCCCTGAGAAGGAAGAACACTAAATTGCTAATACCAATAACATCTGACATGTGTCGTTCCTGTGTGCTCATGACAACCCTGTGAGGGGGTGCTGTCAACACCCCATTTTACAGAGAAGAAACCAAGAGTCAGACACTCAGCCACTTGCCCAGCCTGGTGTCACGCACGATGCGATCGCAGGCCATCTAAATGCAGAGCCTAACCACAGTCAGGAGGGCCAACAGATTCAGTTAGCTGATGTCTGAGCACCTGTAATGGAAGCCCTGGGGGGCTGGGGGTGCATCTCTGCACCCTACAGGGGAAAAATGGCTTGGCAGTGACCACCAGGCTTTGTGCTGGATGCAGGGGACCCAAAGGTACAGAGGTGCCCTCACTACAGACGGGTGGGGGACAGCAGTGTGGAAACAGTGTCCTCAGGACCTTGACAGAGGTGTTGGTTAGGAAACTGAGGCTTCACAGGTTACAGGGTGAAGGCTCCCCAGAAGCGATGTTACTGGAAATGGTTCTAGAGGTTTAGCAGGAGCTCACCTGGTGAGCAAGACAGGTTAGAACAGCACTTCTTAACTGGGGACACTTTTGCTCCCCAGGGGACATGTACCAAAGTCTGGAGGTATTTTTGATTGTCACAGCTGGAAGGGGGTGGTGGCATCTAGTGGGTAGAGTCCAGGGATGCCACTAAACATCCCACAATACACAGGACAGCCCCCCCCACACACACAACAAAGAATTCTATAGTGTCCAGACAGGCAGCAGCGCTGAGGCCGAGGACGCCCAGGTCAGAAGGGAGGGGCGCTTCCGAGTTGGGAGGGCCCGTGCAAGGCGGCCAGATATTTACCGAGTGGCTCCTAAGTGCCGGGCACTTGAGCCTGTGATTGCATTACTGGCTGCCTGGTGGCCACTCTGCCCCCACCAGCCACCAGAGAGGTCTCTCTGTTTTTGAAACATAAAAGCTTTACAGAGACATAATTCACAGGCCATAAAATTCACCCATTTAAAGTGTACGAGTCAACTGCTTTTAGAGTTGTGCCACCGCCACCACTATCGAATTCCCAAACGTTTCCATCACCCCCCAAAGGAACTGTGTACACATTGGCTGTCATGCCCTATCACCCCCCACCCCACCCCAGACCCAAGGCGGGGCAGCCACAAATGCACCTTCTTTCTCTAGATATGCCTCTTCTGGACATTTCCTGTCAATGGAATCATACGATATGTGGCCTTTGGGGACCGGCTTATTCAGGCGGCGTCATGTTTTCAAGGTCCATCCACACTGCAGCCTGTGTCAGCACTGCATCCCTTTGTACGGCAGAAGGCGCACCCCACTGTGTGGATGGACCACAGTTTGTTTATCGGTTCACCAGCGGATGGACGTTCAGGTGGTTTTCATGCTTTTGGCGACCGCGAGTGACGCCGCGATGAGCGTGGGTGCACAGGCTTTTGCGAGGACTTACACTGTCATTTCTTTGGGGCATCCACCTGGGAGTGGAATGACAACGCTATGGCTAACGTTCTGAAACACTGCCGGAAGGTTTTCTGAAGTAGCTCCCTGGGGTCCTTAGCCAGGTCTTCCCGTCCTCTCAGAGTCAAGGGCCCCCAGCCCCTTTCAAGCACGTCTTAAAGTTTCTTTTGATCTCTTTTATTTATTTATTTTTATGTGATAAGAGTTGGAAGAACTGGGCTCCAGACGTGACTACACTTTTTGTCACCATGTGAACCTGGGCAAGGCACTGCCCCACCTGAAAATCAGACCAGGGCATGCCGGCTGGTTTCCTAGGGCGTTTCTGACACTGCCCTTCTCAGCTGTGACAGCACTGCTGGGGGGCGTGGGCCTGGCACCGTGCGGGTCAGAGAAAAGTTAGGCATGGGTCAGAGCGGGCAGAGCGGCCAGTTGTCACCCGCCCCCTGGGGACGGCCTCCAGGAGGAGCACACAGTTTCATCTTCCCATTTTACAGATGGGAAGACAGCACCGAGAGGTCCCGGGCCCCTTTCTGCTGCACGGTGTTGGCTTCCTGGGGCCAGCAGAACGCTTCCTGGAGCGTGGTCCCGAGCTGGGCCGGGTGGTGGGTAACCCCTCCCTCGAGCACAGGCCAGGAGAGAATTAGGCTGGTCGCTTCGGGCAGTGGGACCTACAAGGAATTCGGTAATGGTGGTCCTGTTGGCTGTGGCATTTATTGTCAGGTTGACCTACACGGGGGAAAGCTGTCTTCGTAGTCATTGTAATGATAACGCAATTTCTTTTGCAGTGAAGTCCATCACTTTTAAGAAAAAATGTTAAGTAAAAAAAAATAGAACTGGTATTTTATGGGTTTGGCCCAAATCTGGGAGTGGGGCATGAAGGAATGGGGTTTGGGAAACCCAGGAGCGCGGGGCAGGCACGCTCTCGGGGGAGGGAAACTGGGAGGTGCTTCCCTCCTCTGACTGGCTGTGTGGCATCGGCCTAGGCAGTCGACCTCTCTGTGCCACACTGCAAAATGGGGTCGTAGTGGGTGACCTGAGTGCTCCGTAGAGTTCTCCTGGAGACTCAAATAAAGCCGATGGGCATGTGGAGGGGCCCTGGGTGTGGGGCAGGGCAGGAGGATTACATAAGATGACCAGCTTGTATAAATGTTCCTGGCAATGTTAGCATTTGCTGCTGATATTATTAAGGTGACAAGGTGACCCAGCAGTGGCAGGACTTTTGCCTGTAACAGCAAACTGTCCCCTCCTGCAGGGAGGCTGGGGAAAGACGGAGAGGAAGGAGGGTACTGGTGAGGAGGAGAGTGGCAGTGATCACGGTGAGGGTAAGGGCAGTAGTGAGGGTGGTGGTGACGGTGACAGCGATGAGTCCGGTGGATGGCCTGGAACAAGGACCTAGACTTGTCTTCTGGAGCCCCAGAGCTTTTCAGGAACCTACAGAAATCTCTGCAAACTCATACACACACACTCTCACACACACAACTCTCAGACACACTCACACACACACTCTCACACATATCACATAAACACAGCATACACACACACACAACTCTCACACACACACACTCTCAGACACACACACACACACACACACACACACTCTCACACAAACTCTCACACACACTCTCACACACATCACATAAACACAGCATACACACACACACGTGCACTCACACACACGCACACACACACATGCGCACGTGCGCGCGCGCACACACACGCACACACACACACACGCACACACACCAGATCTAAACTACAAGAAAACCATAAATTTACAAGTAATTCATGTTTAATTGGAAATCTACAAACTCTAGACAGCTAGTCAACGGCAGGTCCTCATGCGATACAGGTACGCGCAAATTACCTTCCCTGTGGGAGTGTACGTGCTACAATGTGTTTGTCATGCAGTAGGGTAAGTCCTCCCAAACAAAGCGTGTGTAGGCCCTGTGCTGTCCCCAAATGTCTATGACTGAGGGCCAAACGCTTTGTACGATGGCAGGCCCCGTATCACTGGAGGAACGCCAGGAGAGCAGGGCTGCCTCTCGGCGATGCTGGAGGAGGAGCTCCTGAACACCAGGTGACCAGTGAGTTCCGTTCCTCCCCAGAGCCCTCGTAGTTTATTATTTCAGGGGTTCATGACACCTCCCCTCCCCCACCACACACACACACACACACACACACAGCTGCTGGAAGAAACCTTCAAGATTCTGAGCCATCTCCTCACCTTTCTGCGGAGGGAGCTGCGGGTATGACACATGGGAGGGAATACAGCCAGTCAGAGTCACTCCAGGGCCTCGAACTCTGGGTCCAAACTCCCAGCCCAGTGCCCTTCCCACCCTGCGCCTGCACCCTGGACCTCCCCACGAACACTGGCATTCTAGGGTCTCCCCTCCCCCGGAAGAACCAAGGTAGACGTTTCATCTGGCCCAGTCCAACCCCGGCTCTGAGAACGCCCCACAACCCAGGCCTTTCCCACACTTGCCAACCCACTGCTGGCCATGGGCTTCGGCCAAGTCACAAAATACCAGAGACCTCAATGTCCCCCTCTGTGAAATGGAGACGGAAAGTGGTGTCCAGGTAACAGGGCTGTGGCAGAGATTAAGTGGCACAAAGTGAGCAGAGTACTCACACCTCCAAGCGCCCGACAAGTGGACACTGTGGTTCGGGCGGTGGGTTCTCGACACACTCTCCGTGTCAACTGAGCCCCATTAGTGCCTGTCAGGGTGGGGCCTGACCGTCACCACACTCACATTCTGATGGGTGTGAGCAAGAAAAATGTGGGGGCAATGGCGTGCTCCCCAGAAGGCCCAATGGAGGGTTGCGATGGTGGGTGCAGGAGCTGCTTTGGGCGTCAGCGGGGGCCCCTCTGCAGGACTTCCATCCGTACCCAGACACGACGTCCAAGTCGGCGGCAGAGCACGGGCAGAGCTCCACGCGGGAGGGCCAGCGTGTCCCAGGCACTGGAGCCAGGGTGGTGTGGCCAGGTGCCCACGGAGGCCTGGGGGGAGGGCGGGGGTCAGAGGTGGGGTGCAAATCCTGGGGGCCTGTGTGAGCTGAGTGGAGGGCATGAGGGGACCTCAGGAGCTACACAGAAGTGGGCAGGTGGCACGAGTGATCCAGGGAAAGTGGGGGGCCAGGCGAGAGCCGACACCAGAGTCCAAGCAAGAGATGACACTGGGTTGGACCAGGCCCAGGATGGTGGCAGCCGCGCAGGAAAGTGGCCACATCCAAGTCAGATCGTGTCAGAGGAAGAAGCCACCGGCCTGGCTGACGGTGGCTGCGGGGATGGAAGCAACACAGGAGTCAAGGACAATGCCCGAGTACTTACCCTGACGCCCAGGTGGGTAGAAGGGAGGCGGAGCGTCGAGAAGAGAGAACAGAGAGCCGAGGTCCCCCCCCCCGCCCACAGCCAAAGCACCCCCACACCGGCCCCACGCGTCCCAATTCACCGGCACTTAGTGCACAATGTCCGGGACAGGCAAACCCGGGGAGCCGGCAGGCAGGCTGCCGGGGGCGTGGCGGCCGACTGGGTGTGGGGGTGCCTTTGCAGGGCTGAGCCAGATGCAGGTGGTGGCTGCACACTGCGAATGCACTGGACACTGCTGGACCGCACGCAGGACACTGCTTCGTGTTCTATGAGCTTCACCTCAAATGAAAGGAAAAATGGAGAAGTGAAGACTTTCTCAGACGAGCAATATCTAAGGGGATGGGCTGTTGGCAGACGTGGCTTCGGAGAAGGGACCGGACCGTATGCCTGTGGTCAGGGGGCTACAGCCCCCGGCGTTGGGCCCCTGGTGGCTCAGCAGAGAGCAGAGGGTGCTGAGGCACAGCCCCGAGTGCCAGGCTCCCGAGCGTCCAGCCCGCGGCGGGGAAGGGCTTGCACATCATGGCCACGGAGGTGAAACGCGCGGGCATCGCGCAGGAGGAAGTGTCTCCGCGCCGCGCAGGAACAGAGAGCCGGGCGGTTCCTGCGAGAAGCCCGGCAGATGGGCTCTTCCTCCCCCGGAAAAGCTCCACTCGGACCCAGCGCCGAGAACGGGGCCTCCGCAGCTGACGGCCTGGTTCAAATCCTAGTGGTGCCGAGCCTCGGGGCAGCTCCCTTCCCGTTTCTGAGCCTCGGTTTCTGCATGTGTGAGATGGGGGACGGAGCCCTTCCCAAACGAGAGGTGCGCAGCGAGCCCCGGCCCGCCGTGAAGCGAGCCCCGGCCCGCCGTCAAGCGAGCCCCGAACCGCCGTCAAGCGAGCCGCGAACCGCCATGAAGCGAGCCCCGAACCGCCGTGAAGCGAGCCCCGGCCCGCCGTCAAGCGAGCCGCGAACCGCCATGAAGCGAGCCCCGAACCGCCGTGAAGCGAGCCCCGAACCGCCGTGAAGCGAGCCCCGAACCGCCGTGAAGCGAGCCCCCGCACGTGCCAACAGCACAGCGTCCGCACACGCGCTGGCTGCCTGGGGCCGAGGGCGCCGCTTTCCCAGATCTGCTCCCAGTTCCCTGGGCAGCCTTGGGCCTGCAGGCTGACCTTTCAGAACCACATCTGAACTCCTTAGCACTCTACCCAGCTCTGCCCGCCCTCCTGAGGCCAGACCCCGCGGGGCGTGCCAGGCGCTGTCACGTTTATGCTAACAATGAGGCGGGGGCACTGCCAGTCTGATTCCAAAACCTGTGCAGTGATTCAGGGACAGGAGTGGTCACTGAGTTCCTACAACGGCCTCCGGGACTAAGCTGACCAAGGGCCAGCTCCGGCCTCACTGACCACGGGCCTCGGTGTGGCCTGACCACCGGCGCCGTTCCTTTGCCCGCTGACCTCCCTGCCCAGCACACCCTTCCCCTTCCCTTCTCCACCAGTCGAGCTATGCGGCTGTGAGGATTTCCGGGGGTGATAGAGACCCGAGGTAAAAAGATTCGAAAGGTCCCAAAGGTAGGAGAAGGCTCCCCGCACCTTGGGCCCGCCCCGCCCCCAGGAAGCTGCCATCCTGGCCCTTGCGCAGTGCCCTTCCGGAGCCATCAGCGTGTGGCGATGCGTGGGCACACACACACACTCGTACCACACTCGGCGCGTGCTTTTGGAGACCACCCGCATCAGCCCGGACAGCCTGTCAGTCCTCCTGATGGCCGCACCGCGTTCTGTCACGGGCACCTTTATACCCTGTCCAGCTTTTGCCAACGCAGACAAAGCTGTGCCCCGTAACCACAGTGATAACTGGGGGCGGTCAGCAGGGCCCAGCTCAGGCCCACCCCCGGCTGCTACACCCAACCCCCGATGCACAGCAGGCGAGCAGGGCGGCGGGGCCCCTTCCTGCCTTCCAGGCCTGCCCCTCCATCCACTCCCACTCCCCTCGTCCCCTGGGCTTCCCACGGCTCTGGGGTTAAAACCCACCACTCCCCCCTCCCAGCTTTTGCAGGTGCTGTCCTCTCTGTCTGGAACCTGCCTGTCCCATCATCACTGAGTCTTCCTGTGTGTGGAGATCTCAACTCAAGTATCCTCTCCTTGGGAAGCCACAGTAGCCCCACACAAGGTCCGGCCCCCCATTATAGATTCTTCCGCCTCCCTATCTGTCCCCTTCTAATAACTCCTAACACAACTGCAGTTAAATGACAACTCCACAGTGAGTCACTCCACGTCTGTCTCCCCAGCCTCAGGAGAACCTCCAAGGTGTGTCTGTGGTGCTCACCGCTGTGGCCCCAGGACCCAGCACAGTGCCCGTGCCTGGAGGGCGCTCAGCAAAGATGGGGTGCACGTGATGATAAAACCAACATTATTAGAAAACACAGATGCTCCTTGGCGTACGATGGGTCACATCCCAATAAACCATCATTGAATTGAAATGTTCTGACTCAAAAATGCATTTAATCCTCCGCTGACCGCCGGGCTGACCAGGACCTCTGCTCACGGCCGCTGTCCAGGGTCCCAGAGTCACAGTGCATGTCGCCAACATGGGAAAAGATCGAAATCCAGAATTCGAAAGACAGTTTCTCCTCAATGTGGATTGCTTTCCCACCAACGTCAAGTTGAAAGACTGTACAAGTTGGGGACCGTCCATTAAAACGCTACAATATTATTATAAATAATACAACCTACCACGTGCCAGGTACCGCGTTCTGTACTTTCGTTCTCTGCATTTTCACGTCCAAGTGAAGGAAGACATATTGTTACTCCCATTTTACAAAAGAGAAAACCAAGGCTCAGAGAGCTTGCCGTCACGTGCCAAGGTCACAGAGCTACTGAATGACGGCACGCAGGCGGAACGCAGGTCCGTCAGTGTCGGAGTCCTTGCTGTCAGCCCAGGGGCTCCCTTCACTTCTCTGAGTGTCGACTGTTGCAGAATATCAGTGGCTGCAGCCTCCCACCTCCCGGGCCGGCCCGCCAGCGCACCGGAGGCGCCTCGCCCACGGCGCTGCCCGAGGAGGCTGCGGGCCCCTCCTCCTGTACGTCCCTGCCTGGAAAGTCAGGTCCGTCCGCCAGACCGAGCAAGAAGCCCCACCGAAGGAGCCTCACTGACTCCCCCACAAGGCGGGCTACGTGTGCAACAGCCAGCTCCCCGGAGCTCTGCGTGGGGTTCAGGTACTTATACCGGAAAGGGAACCCCATCTCACTTCCCAGAAGAAGGAAAAAGAAAGTGATCGACTCGGTGTGATAGAATTTGATAAAACTAAACCGTCCCCAGACTGGTCCTTTCCCAGATGGTCTCAGTGCTCCAGTGGGCAAACAGAATGTTCTCCTGGGATTTCGTGGGGGAGGGCCAGGGGGAGGGGAGTTGGCGTATCGGGCAGACCTGGGTTTGCCTCTGAGTGACACCTCTGCTGGTGGGGTCACCCCTGACCCTCTGAGCCCCTGTTTTCTTCGCTGCTGGATGGGAAATGGTATTCCAGATCCCACCTGCTGCATCGTAGTTCCTGGAGAGGCACATTCTGATGGCGACTCACAAGAACCCCACTAGTAGGAAAGTCTTCTCAGGGCCCTGAAAACTCAGAATTCTACTTAGTGGGGTTAAGAAATCCCTCCTTCCTGTGCACCCCAGAAAACACAAGCCTCTGCCGAAGGTGAGTACAAGTGGGAGGCAGACATGAGAGAGGATGGAGCTACAACCTCTAAAGGAATTCCTGGAGGCAGCCAGGCCGGTAAGGAAGAGTGAGGACTTACCGGATGTGGAGAGGAGGAAGGGCATTCCAGGCAGTGGGAACAGCATGTGCAAAGGCACTGAGTAAGAACGGGCCTGGCACTTTCAAAAGCAGGAGGAATTAACTGCCACTCAGCAGGCAGGACCTGCCGCTGAAGAGAAAAGGCAGAACCAAGTCGTAAAAACCTTAAATGCCACGCCAAGGATCCAGTCATGGGCAGTGATCAGAGCAGACACTCCGCACAGAACACCACACAGGAGTCTAACACACATCTGCGTGTACACTGAGTCATTTAACACTCTGCTGTGGCTGATCATGGGGGCTAATTGGCCAGTGTGGCCTCCAAGAGGCATGGGATGAGGCTGATGCAGGGCTGGCCTCAGCCCTATGTTAAGGCCGCATGTGCTCGGGATGACTGTAGGTAAAGGTCGGAAGCCTCCCCAGAGCCAGTGGGGACACTGCAACCCATAAGCACATTCCCCAGAAAGTGCCTTCCAAAGTGCCTTTTAAGGATTATTGAGGTGACGATGGGAAGATGTAAGAGCAAGCAGTGTGACGTGTCAATTGCCTGCATGCAAGGTGGGGAGAGGGAGGCGCCCAAGCTGTTTCAGTGCATTTCGAATGATTCTCTCTCTCTCTCTCTCTCTCTCTCATGCATGCATGCGCACACACACACGCACACACCACACACATGAGCACGTGCATGCACACACCCCACACACGCATGCATGGATGCACACACATGCACACACCACACACATGAGCGTGTGTACGCACACACCACATACATGCGCACACATGCACACACACCACACATGTGCGTGCGTGCACGCGCACACACGTGCACACACCACACGCATGAGCGTGTGCGCACACACCACATACACATGTGTGTACACATGCATACATCACACACATGAGCACGTGCATGCACACACACATATGCACGCACCACGTACATGCACATACACACACATACCACACACATGAGCGCGTGCATGCACACACCACATACACACACGCGCGCACACACATGCACACACCACACGAGTGTGTGCATGCACACAGCACATACATGCACGCACACACCACATACACGCACACACGCACATACACCAATGAGCGTGTGCACGCACACACCACATACACACATGCATGCACACACATGCACACACCATACATGAGCGTGTGTGCACACACACCATACATGAGCGTGTGTGCACACACACCATATACACACATGCATGCGCGCACACATGCATGCACACACCATACATGAGCGTGTGTGCACACACACCACATACACATATGCATGTGCGTGCACACATGCACACACATGAGCGCGTGCACACATACACCACATACATGCACGCACATGCGCACACACACACCACACATGAGTGCGTGCACACACACACCACATACACATATGCACACCCACATCACAGAGTGAGACACAGAAGAGACAACTGTTGACTCTGCATGGACAGTTGCACAAGATCCAATGTACGTTGCATTGCTTTTTCAACGTTTTGTGTGTGTTTGAAATTTTTCACTACAAAATGTGGGGGGAAATAGGCCCATTCTCCCATATCCATTCCGATATGCTGACCACACTCACTACATCCCAAGGTGAGTGCCCGCAGGGGACACACACACACACACACACACACACACACATACATGCACACACCGAGTACCTCTCCCATTAAATTAACCACAGGAGATACTGGATAGATGGATAGATGGATGGACTGTCAGGTGGACAGGTGGCTGCGGGATGGAGTGAGGTAGGCCAGACTCGAGCCCTGCCAGGGGAAAACTCAAAACCATGTGAACAGCACAAGGCGGCACGTGCCAACAGTGTAACTGGCTCATAGAGCAAGGGCAGGGGCCGGCCTCCGGGCGTCAGGGAGGTTGCAGGGAGACAGAGGGGTCTGAGCGGGACCTTGAAGGGAGACGAGTCGACATGAACAGGGCGCTGCGGGTGAAGGAGACGCAACGGCAGGCGTGGGCAGGCGTGCTGCATTCGGGGAAAGGCCGGCTGCCTGGATGGTGAAGGGAGGGGCAAATCCAGCTGGCAGGACGGGGGGACGTCTGCTCCAAGAACGGACACTGGGGTAGTGCAAGCTGAGTTCCAATCCCAGCTCTCTGGACCCTCCCCAGGGGTGGGATGCCACTTGGCCTCGCTGACCCTCCATCATCTCAACTGTTAAACGGGGCCGTGACTTCGCCAGTTCATGGGTTGTGATATTTCACCTACAGAACCATCCTACAGGACCATCCTTCAGGACCACTGGGCCACAAGTCCTTGAGCTAGCCCCTGCTGTTGGACACTGAGGTGTTTCCTACTTCTCGCCACTTGCAAATGTGCCAACACAGACGTCCTTCTTTCTACGTCTAACACAATAGTGGTCACGTGGCCATAGCAGCCTAGGTCCACAAAGGAATGAGTTAGGTCTAAGTGACCTGGAAGGGCACCCACTGTATAATGGGAACTTTTAAGGAAATGAAGGAGGGGGAGATGCCAAGCAGCGTGCACACTGTGCGTGAAACAGCGCCCAGCACATGCCTGTGTACACGCAGTGGCACAGAGAAAGAGTGGGAGGCTCCATCACACCACATGGTTGGCCACGGGTTGCCATGGGGTTGGGTGAACGATGTGCAAATAGTTGACCCTCCCTGTCGGCCTCAGGACACGTGGTTTTCTGCCATAAGCATCCCACTGCTTTGGAAGTTTGGAAGGAGAGTTCAAGAAAGTGGTGTGTTTTGTTTTTTTATGTTAGTTGTGATGGTGACAATGATGGTGACAATGATCTTGGGGTGCCATGGCCCTCTAGGGCAGTCATGCTAGTACAGGGTATGGGATAGATTACGCTACATGCAAAAGGTCACCAACACCTCTGGTACCTGGGCTGTGAAATGGAAACGGAGCAGAAGTGGTCTCATTTGAAAACAGGAACCACTACTGTCCTGTTCATCACTGTGCCCCCGACACCTGCAACGGCATATGGCACACTGGAGGTTCGGAATAGAACAGGGCGGGCAGAAAAGAGGGAGGGAGGGAGAGAAGAAAGTGGGGGAAGTGAATTTCCAACCATACGGGAGGTGGTGCATTCAGATTTGAAAACCCCCAAACATTAACTAAAACATCAGTCCAATGCCAAAGTAGGAAACTCAGAGGATATTTTGATCAGAAATAAGGATTCTCAAAAAAAAAAAAAAATACCCATGCTGCTACTTCCTCCAAAGTCAATTAAGTGTGGTGGTGAAAGCCATGCTGTTTGGGCTGTTTCTGTACTGAAAAGATTTTCCAAAAATAATGCCCGGCGGCGCAGCGCGTGAGGCCGGGTGGCTGAGCCAGCGAGAGCGGCAGCAGGTGACCAGGAGCCGTGACCGCTGCACCCACACACTGGTTACCCCTACATGACGGTCCTGTGCAGGCTGCAGATCGGCTCCCAGCCGATGTCACACGGCATTTCTGCACGTGCCCAGGACGCCGCCCGGCTGGCTGCGCTCTGGGAAAGCGGGACCAGCCCCTGCGACACAGTCCCGGCGTCGGGCAGGGCCTTGGCTTGGTTTGCGTCGACTGGAATCACGGAATCTCACCAACGGGAGGGAATCTGGGAGATTCCGCCGGGGGGCATTCTGCGCGCAGCCATCCCATTTGCAGTGGGACAGACAGGAGGAAGGAAGGGGCTGGGAAGCACCCAAATACCGGCGATCGGGGGAGGACAGAATAAGCCCTGGCCAGCCCCCACCCCCACCCCCACCCCACGGACTGTTAGGGGGCCATTGGGAAGATTTCGTGTGTCCCGTACCAGCCGACCTGGATGTGAGGGTTAGAGCAGGTGGTTGGGGCGGGTCAGCCAACCATGACAGCAGTAAACTGGCCCTCGGCCTGGCCTTCTGCAGCCCATGAACCAAGACCGGCTTTTACATTTTTCAATAGTTTTTAAAAGTTGGAGAAAACCTAAAGAGGAATGTGTTGTGACGTCACGTGGAACCCTCATTTCCGCGTCCACGCTAAACGGCCTTGGGGCGCGGCCACTCACGCACGTGCTCGGTCTGGGTGGCTGCTTCTCGCTTCTCAGCGCCGGAGCTCCGAGGCGGCGCGGGATGCAAGGCAGGAACTGCCTGGCCCTTTCCTGAGGACATCTGTCGGCCCGCAGCTTAGAGCAGGATGACATTTGGTCAAACGACAGTGCCGGGCACTGTTCTCGGTGCTGTATCAGAGTAAGTTCATTACACTTTTATCACTTAACCATCAGACCCTTAATGCCAACCTGCAGGGCCGGGCTTGGGGAAGCAGCACAGAACAAGCAGGCACAGCCCGTGCCTGTGGAGCTTGGAGTCTGTGTCTAGAACTTTCTCTCTCCAGCACAAACCGTTCCAGCCTCCGCAACCACACCTCATAGGGTGACACAGAGGCCCAGCTCTTTGCACCCTGACTCCCTCCCGCCTCCCGCTGCATACACTGATTGCTTCCATCCCTCCTAAGGAGAGGCACCCAGACCGGCCCCATGCCACCGGGGGTCTCGCAGGGAGGCCAGCTTCTAGGAGGCCTCATCTTGAATCGAGTCACGCTCTTGGTCTGCTTTCAAAGTGCTCAGTGCCCGACTTTGCATTTTCAGCTCCTGCTCACCAGTAGTCCCAGGAGGAAGACGCAGCAGCAGGCCTTGACCTGCTCCATGGATGGGAGCGGCCCTCAGCTACAGAGATGGATGCGGCCACGTCTCCGCGTGATCCCTCCCGCGTAAAGCCAAAGCCGCCTCCGGACACATGCCCCCGTGCCTCAGTCTCTATGCAAGACCTGGAGAGTAGAGAACGGCTCCAACCCGGGAGGAAGGCCGCTCTGCAGGCGGTGATTTGAGGACTGCACGGTGCGCCACCAACTTGCCCTCTTCTCCACTCGTGCCCATGCCCGACACCTCCTAGGGTCCTGCCTTACTTAATTCCAGAAAAGCAGCACTGAGGCGGTCCTTGTGGCCTCCCCACATCTGGACACTTTCTCTTGGCTCTGTTGGGCAGCCTGGACCCAATGTGACAGAACTGACACATTGGGGAGCTGGAAGGGAGCGGGCAGGGGTGGAGGGCAGAGGAAGGAGCCCTGGGGTGCCGCAATGGCGTCCAACGACACAGCCTGTTCCTCCTGTCTGGACTCTGCTGCATGCAAGATCACCGTCAGTGTGGTCCTCACTGTCCTCATCCTCATCACCGTCGCCGGCAACGTGGTCGTCTGCCTGGCCGTGGGCCTGAACCGCCGGCTCCGCAGCCTGACCAACTGCTTCATCGTGTCCTTGGCCATCACTGACCTGCTGCTTGGCCTCCTGGTGCTGCCCTTCTCGGCCTTATACCAGATGTCCTGCAAGTGGAGCTTCGGCGAGGTTTTCTGTGACATCTACACCAGCCTGGATGTGATGCTGTGCACGGCCTCCATCCTCAACCTGTTCATGATCAGCCTTGACCGGTACTGCGCCGTCACGGACCCCCTGCGCTACCCCGTACTGGTCACCCCGGTCCGGGTGGCCACCGCCCTGGTCTTGATTTGGGTCGTCTCCATCACCTTGTCCTTCCTGCCCATCCACCTGGGGTGGAACCGCAGGCACGAGACCAGAATCGTCAATCATACCAACCCCCACTGCAAAGTCCAGGTCAACTTGGTGTACAGCTTGGTGGACGGGCTGGTCACCTTCTACCTGCCCCTGCTGGTCATGTGCATCACCTACTACCGCATCTTCAAGATAGCCCGGGATCAGGCCAAGAGAATCCACCACGTCAACTCCTGGAAGGCAGCCACCTTCCGGGAGCACAAAGCCACAGTGACGCTGGCCACCGTGATGGGGGCCTTCATCATCTGCTGGTTCCCCTACTTCACCGTGTTTGTCTACCGAGGCCTGAGAGGGGATGAGAACATCAACAAGACCTTTGAAGCCGTTGTCCTGTGGCTGGGCTACGCCAACTCGGCCCTGAACCCCATCCTGTATGCTGCACTGAACAGAGACTTCCGCCTGGCCTACCGGCAGCTCCTGCGCTGCAGCCCCGCCGGCCGCCACACCCATGAGGCTTCCCTGATGTCCCACAGCTCTTGGCTCTTGAGGACTCAAAGCCAAGAACCCAGGCAGCAGGAAGAGAAGCCCCTGAAGCTCCAGGTGTGGACTGGGCGAGAGGTTACCAAACCCCAGGGAGCCACTGACAGGTAACGGTGCTGGCCGTGTGCGTGAAGGACAGGGTCCCGGGGAGGGCCCCACTCACGTGGCCGTGAAGGTGGGAGCTGCTTATGAGGTGCTGGTGCTCTTCATGATTGCTTTGCAAACCTCGTGTTGCGCCATCATCCCAACAGCCCTCCCAGGGGGAAGCTCTTACCTCCATTATAAAAGGACCACAGCCTGGCCAGGGTCAGCCAGCTGGGACCCAGACAGAGCCCCCCACTCCAAAATGGTGGGCACTTTTTTTCTGGCTACAGACAGGACTCCTAAGTTTGAGGCCCAGCGGTGCCACTTCATTAGTTGTCGTAAGGGCTCACCAAGCCCTGCGGGACAGCGTGGACACTGTGGCCCGGGGGTTAAATGCGAGCCCAGCCGGGTTCTTCGAGCACCTGTTAGGCTTCAGCTCTTACGCTGGAGGTGCTCCAGTCAGAGGAGGATGAGGGCTGGCTAGGTAGGGAAGGTGAGGCCTTGGGGCCAGGCTGGGCGCTCAGACTCTGTACCGTGGGTCTTAGGGGACGATGGAAGGGTGAGGAGCAAGGCGGGGGCAGCCCAGGCAGCTCCGTGCTTTGGAGAGAGGGTTCTGCTGCCCCCTAAGATATGGACAAGAAGGATGAGATGGGGACATCAGTGAAAGGGGCTGTGGCACTGGGTCGTGAGAGAGGAGACAAGAACAGAGCCAAATCTAGGAGGCTATGGGGGAAAAAAAGCCTTGGGGATCCATTGGATGTTTGGGGTGCAGGAGATTCGAGAGAGAGGACTCTAAGGCGTAACCAAGGTGAAAATATGAACAGGATCAGGATGAGATTTAGACAAATCTTCTGGTGACAAAGCCAACACAGGGTATGAAATTGGAAACTGCACCAAAGACTGAAGTGGCCCTGAGGACGCTCACCGTGGGGACAGGAAGTGTGCAGGTCCGGGTGAGCCCTACTGAGAGGAGCGAAGCAAAGGATGCTGGTGGCACACCTGGCCCACAGGGTGCTGTATCGCATTCCCTTCTCTCCCGACCATGCCTTTGCTCCCCAGAATGCTGGTCTGTGAGACTGTCCCCTCATCCGTCCATCTGACACGTGTATTAGCTTCCCACCACAGGCCGGGACCGGTGCTGAGCTCCAGGAGGTAGAAAGGGCGTCCTGGGCATTTGCAGTGGTGGACGGTTTGGGAACGGCACCGCACAGCCCTGGTCTCAGCTCCGCCCTCACTCACTCCGCGGCCTGAGCCAGTCCCTCGGGCCTCAGCTCCCACCTCTCAGGGTGCAGGCTCTGTCCCCGCGCGCCGAGTCCCCGAAGCCTACCCGAGCTATGGGGCGCCGACGGGCTCTGCAACCCCCGTGGACACAAGTCCGCTCTCAAGAAAAGCTTGGCTGGACACCACAGACCTACACTCTCTGGGTTCTGGTCTCCGGGAGCATTGGGGTGGGGGAAACTGTCCAACCAGACCCGCGGGCCTCCTGTCCCCCGGGGTCCCTCACAGACTCGGGCCTCAGGCTCCTCCACGCTGCCCTTCTGGAGCGAGCCTCGTTGCTCCCGCATCCAGCCTCCTCCTGGCCTCTGGCCTCTCCCTCTCAAACACCCTCCAAGCCCTGGAAGCAGTCCCTGCACATGCCAATCTGGCGACATCACGCCTAGCCCTGGTGGGTAGGACGCTGTCCATGTCCTTCCACTCTCCCATGTTCAGGGAGCGGCCTTGACCGCAAAGCCCACTCAGTGCACGAAGCAAACACAGAACGAAGCAGGGGTGTGCCCTCTCTAGAAACAGCCAGCACCACTGCGTGTCGCCATGCATGCCACTTCCCACCGCTCTTTCCTGTGTGACCTCCGCGTGACCTCCACGTGAACCGCTGCTCCACCCCTAACCCTAGGGATGCATCTGTCAGCGTGTCACAACAGCTGACGCTGACTGAGCACCACCAGCTGCCAGGTTTACAAGTTTGTGTGAGGGTGTCCCGTCCCCACCCCTGTGCCAGATGCTCCGGGGGCACAGGGAGGTACAGCAAGCCCCCCACCCCAGGCCCTCACTCGGGGGCCAGGTGAGGGGCAGACGTGAGGGTTCAGTGCAGCGCGCTGAGCGCCCTGGGAGGCAGTGCGTGGCCCGGGGAGCCCGGCCCGCAGACAGGAGAGCCCCGCTCGTCCAGGGCAGTGCTGGACCCCCCAGACCCGCAGCCTCATCTCAATCTGGGAGTGTTTTCACCTCCCCAAAGAAGCTCTGCAGCCTTTGCTATCACCCCCAACCCCCGCCTCCCCCAGCAGCCCCTAACCCGCCTTCTGTCTCCACAGAGTGGCCCGTTCTGGACAGCTCCTGCAGTACGTGCCCTTTCGCCATGCTGTTTCTCCTGGTGTGATGCTGAGGAGCTTCCTTTCTCCTTTTCGACCTTTCCTTCCTTCCTGTAGTTCCTCTGTTCTGTTCCGTGTTTTCTTTCCCTCCCTCTGTCCCTGTCTCCCTCCACCCCTTCCCTCCGTGGTCCCATTTTTCCTTTACCAAGTGTTTGGGTGTTATGGAAGCTTTGGGCCATTTGCAGGCCCAGGTAGGCTGCTCGGGGCGTGAGGTTGTGTCCTGAACAGCCCAGTGCCCACGTCCCCACCTCCTGCCCTGGTGGCTCAGAACACCTGCCCCCAGGCCTGCCGGGTGCCCAGCTGCCCACAGTGGACGCTGCAAGGAGACTCTTTTCATCTTCTGCCTCTTCAGAGAGTTTGAGGAATGAGACACCCCCTCTGTCCCCGAGAAGAAGTCAGGGAAGGAGAGCAGAAGGACAGGAGGTGGAAAGCCTTTCACAGCCTCAAAAGTCAAGGAGAATAAATCACGAGCCCTCCAGGAGTCACTCGAAAGGTAGAGCACTCCTCATTTCCTCCCTGGTGACTGTAGCTTTGAAGCCAGCCCCTCCTCCCCGGCTTCTTGCAGACCCTGGCCCCTGCCCTTCCCACCCCCACAGCTCCAGCTCTCTCCCTCTCAGGGCTGATGGCACCTGCTGTGGGGCTGCCTTCCCAGGGGCTCTGATGGGGGAACGCTGCTAGTACCTTTGTGCCCATTGGGAAAATGTGCGCTCCAGGTGAAGGAGTTAAGGAGAAGCCCCTCCAGCCAGGGGGCCTGCGCCCGGGGCCTGTGGCTTGGCAAGCAGGAGTCAGGGTTTCAGTCCCGCCTCCCTCCTGCAGAGCCCGTGGGAGATGGCGCGATGGAGGGCAGGCATGGGCGAACCTGTCCTGCACAGGGCCGGGGAGTAAACACTGCAGGCCTGCAGCTCGTGCGTCCTCTGACACAACGGCTCAGCCTGCCCTTACGGCCCGACAGCAGCCCGGCGACACCTAAACGAGCGGGATGACGCTATTCCATTCGAACTTGATTTATGGACACCCAAGTTTGAATTCCGTGTTGTTTTCCCCGGTCACAAAACATTACTCTTCTGTTTATTCTTTTCCCCAACATTTCAGCAAAAATAGATAGTGGACTGGGTTTGGCCCACAGGCCACCGTCTGCCAACCCCCGGGTTGTAAGGGAAAGAAACGGGTCCCCAGCACTTGCTGGCTCTGTGGCTTTGGGCGGGGGCTTGCCCTCTCTGGGCCTCAGCTTGCTCATCTGCACAATGGGGATACAAATGCGTCCCTGTGGGACTGCGAAGGGGCTTCACACACTTTATGGGGCGCACCTGGCACGGCGGGGGTGTTTGTAGGTGGTAGCTTTTCTCTCGTTTCTCCCCACCCCCGCCCCCCAGGCCCCTCTGGGGTTGGGGCGGGCTCTGCGGGCTCGTGCCACAGCTGTGCCTCCGAACTGCCTGGGTCAGGCCCTGACCCTGAGCCTCGTGATCCTCGTCTAAAAATGGGGGGCTGCTTAGTCCGTCTCAGGGGACCGTGCCCACACTAATTACATATAAACGCTAAATGAGGGAGAGAAATTGTGCCAAACCTCCAACTGTGTTTGTGTCAAGAGTCTCCTGGCAAGGGCAGTGACGAACATGTTTTTCATACTAATGAGTCAATCTATGTGGAGGCAAATTCAGTAAAATGTGTCCTTGTCACGGCCTGAGCCCCAAGTGAAGGGCCCAGGGACAGATGGGGAGAAGACTGGGCACAGAATGGGCTGCCAAGAGAGCCCTGGCCTGGCAGGAGGGACCTGGGATTCTCGCTGCCTCTGCCGCCGAGTGGTCATGTGACCTTGAGAAGTTTGCACCCCTCTGAGCCGGCCTTCCTCATCTGTCAGAGCTGAGGTGTCAGGCGGTGGCCCACTGTTCCTGGAGAAACAGCCACAAGTCACAGGCTTACTGCTTTGTGGTGACACTGGTGTTTATTAAACCCACGCGGCAATGTGGAGGGATAGGGACAGGGGTGCCTGAGACCCGCCGGGCTCACAGGGTGGCCACAGTCCCTGAGGCTCTCCTGGGGTATGAGCGCCACTCCCTCCCTGCCCAGAGATGGGGAAAGGGGATGGAGAAATTTGTCCCAACTTCCAAAAAGTGGCAGATGGCTCTAGAACGGTCTGCCTGCCTGTCCTGAAGGTGCAGAAGGCCGTGAACTCTGGGACAGAGGCTTCGAGCACAGCAGCCCAGAGTCGGTGCTTTGTCCAGCTCTGTGACCACAGGCCACCAGTGGGCGGGAAACGTGCACTTCCCAGGTCAGGGGCGCCCAGTCAATTTGGAAGTCGAGCCTCGTCAGTACGAGGTATCAGGGCACCGTGGCTACTGACGCCTCCTCGTGGCGATGTCAGCAAGGACCCCTCCCTTGTCCTGGGTTCCAGCGAGGACATAAGGCACCTGCCCCTGTGCTCTCAGACCCCTCCAACCCTCCTGCAGCTCACACCTCACCTCCAGTTGTGACCCAAAAGAGAGGGGCAGGAGTGGGGCCCTCTCCAGCCCCCGGGTGGCTCTGCCTCCTCTCCGGGTGGTGGGGAACTGCTCTCAGGAGTTCTTGAAAACCCAATGTCCTTGGGCTCTCTCACCAAGGACATTTTTGAGGCTCAGGAAATCATCTCTGCCCTCACCTGCAGTTGCTGCCTGAATGGTGTGGGGTGGCGCTGGCGATGGTACCTGGGAGGACGGGCCTTGGGCAGGGCCCCTGGCCTGTGTGTGCCTCAGCTTCTTCAGCTGCAGAATGAGGATGTTCCTAACACCGGCTCCAAAACGTTGCCGTGGGGGTCAAAGGAGAGAGCACAGGTACAGGCCCGAGGACACGCGGGGCGCCCGTGAACCCACCGGTGGCAGGTCGCTGGTGGGGGAGGGGGTGTGCCAGGCGCCTCGGGAGTGACTAAAATGTCTCCCTGTTGCTGTGCTTTGCTGATGTCACTGTTTTTGTGCTCCTAGAAGCAATCTGGTGATGTACTTCTCCAGCAGAGAACATTTTGTGTTTTTTTTTCAGATTATTTCCTTAGAAATTACATTGCTAGAAACAGAATTACTGGTCAAAGGGGAGGAATATTTTAGGCCTTTTGTAACGTTCTGCCTAATTGTTTTCTAGAAAAGCTAAGGGCTCCCCGCCCCCCACATAGGAAGAGTCACTTCTTGAACGCCGAGTACGGGAGTCCTGGGAGTGCTGAGGGGGGTGCTGACCTGAGCAGAATGCGTATGTAGCCGGTGAGGAGAGGGCCACCAGCAAGGATGGGCAAGGGGGACAGCAACAACGGCCAGTCTCAAACGGAGGTTGCTGGAGGGTTCGAGAAGTGGGGCAGGGCGAGCGTGAGCGGGACTGGAATTCCAGGTGTGGCGGCCGGGGCAGGGCGGCCGGGGGTCTCCCTGTCTGCGGTGCAGCCATGCTGGCTCTCCCAGGGCTCAACACTTAACGTGCGTGTGAGTCCCTGGGCCAGTGCCTGAAGTCCTTTGGACTGGACTCTCTCACTGGATAGCGCTAAGCATGTAATAACTATCACGTGGATCACACGAGTGCCGGGAAACGCCAGGGCTGAGTTCCTGACCCAGAAGCACTGTCATCATTTCACTATTCTGCAAACCCAGTTCAGCAGCAGGAAGTGAGTGGGAGGTGGGGGAGGGGCCTTCACTTCTCCTTCAAGCAGCAAGCCCAACGTGCTGTGACATGGAACAGGCCGTGTGACCTCAGGCAACTTTCCCAACCTGTCTGTGCCTTGGTTTCTTCCTGCATCGAATGGGGGCGGGTACATGTGCATTCATTGAACTCACTCACAGAGTGCTCAGGGCCGGGCCGGCATGCAGTAGGAATGCAGTGGGTGGTGGCTGTCATTCAGACACTCTCAGGGTTCAGATTACGGGTTTCAGAACTAGCAGGCCTGGCACAGAGCCCTGTTCCTCTACTCACCAACTGTGTGAACTTGGTCAGGTCACTAAGCCCCATGAAGGGCCAGTGCCCTCATCAGGACATGGGTGGTGGTGGTCACCTGGCCTGCCAAGCATACAGTAAGTGCTCAGTGTGACTTCTGGCTGAGGACCTGAGAGAGGACAGCTACGAAAGCTGCCAGCCCCATGCCCAATGGTGGATGCATGCGCCATGGGCAGGTGCAATCTCAGTGACCCATGTAGTCATAAAATCTTGAAGAAGGGCCAGTCTGGGCCACAAGCTGAGGCCATGCCTTGGTCAGTTCCTGACATTCCCGGGTTCCAAAGTCTTCAGCAGCCCCCCAGTCCTGCCAATCACATGCAGGCTCCTCCCTCAGGAGCAGCCTGTTCTGGCCTGGGTTCCTGCATGCTCTACTCTCTGGCTACATCCCAGGTTCCCTCTTAGTCCTTCCTGTTCTCAGAGCACAACCCACAGCCATGCTGACCCCTCAGCCTGCAGAAGCCCCCCCACTAACACCCCTGATCAATCTCCGCCCACTGCCCCAGGCCCAACTCAAATGCCACCTGCTCCACAGAGCCTCCCCTGGTCCCCAGGGCAGAAATGGCTTCTGTGCCACAGTCCTGGCCAGGCACAATTCACACTCGCTTATGTGCACATACCCCACTCACTCACGTGCACGCACTCACACACCCACTCCCACCCTTGGGTTACGTGGCACCGGTGACCCTGCCCTGACCGTTCCCACAGCTCTCACCTTTGCTCTCGATCCCCTTCTGTCACATGCGTTACTTAGTCCGGTCCCTGGGAAGGTGCACGCCATACTGGGAAGGGAGCACACCTGGGAGTCAACAGCTGAGGGTTCAAATTTGAGCTTTGCTACTGAGTGACCCCGGGGTACCACTCACCCGCAGGGGCCTGGTCTGTGACAGAGGGACACCTGCACTTGTTTTATGGTGCCATCAGGAGGATTAAGTAGAAAAAGGGTGGGAAACACCCTACCCAGGACCTAGCCCATGAGCGCTCAGTAAATGCTAGTTCATGCCAATCATTCATTCACCGGCACAGTTCATGATGCCTGCTACATGCGGGGCCCACGGGGACAGCCAACCCCTCCTCGATGAGCTCCCAGGCTGGTC
The DNA here is from genome assembly GCA_004026885.1 of Lyroderma lyra. Taxonomy (NCBI): domain Eukaryota; kingdom Metazoa; phylum Chordata; class Mammalia; order Chiroptera; family Megadermatidae; genus Lyroderma; species Lyroderma lyra. The sequence goes on along the minus strand of PVJL010012357.1, from coordinate 8,853 downwards.
CCAGGCTGTGACTCATCAGCATTCAGGGATGTGTGCCCTGAGAAGTCCCTAATCAAGATGGCTTTTAGGAGCCCAAAGCACTCTGACCCTCGCCACCTGTTTCCCTTGTCACAGGGTAAAAATAAGAGGGACTAATGGTTTGTCTGCATTACTGATGGCTCTCAACAAGTCCCAGGGAGTTCTGGGGTGCATTTGTTAGGTAAATTTCACCTTATTTGGCGTGAAAATAACCACTGTGTTTGCAAAGCTGCTGCAGGAAGTCTTTGCCCAGCTTTCTCTGACCCCCACCACTGAAGGACAGAGAGCTTTGGTCAGGCGATGTCCCTTCCGTCATACCTGCCCCTGGCCCTCCCCTTCAAAGCAGATGTTGGCACAGGCAAATCCCCTGTGTTTACTTCCCAAACATTATGAGAAGGACATGAAAAAATAATTTCTTTCACGAGCAGAGGGCTGAAGTTTGATCATTGTGGCACAGTGGGCTATACTGGTTGGTGGTAGGAAACAAAGGTTTACGATGATGACACTCTGATTGGTCTCTGCATAACTTGGTGTCCTGAAATGTTCACCTCGTACCCTATTTTAAAACACCCAGAAATTAGGTCTTCCCTGGAGAAAAAGGTTGCCCTGGCTTTGGCAGTAGGAAAGAGCTCCCAGGATGAGACCTGGCCACTTTTCTTTTCAGATCCCCACGTCCACTTCTTCGTAAAGAGAAGGGCTTCCCCATAACCCAGTTCCCAGCGTGGAGGCGAAGCTGACCCTGTGGGTGCGGCAGCTTTCCCACGGTGCTGGGTACGGGATAAGCAGGGCGGCCGGGGTCAGCCCAGACCCTCAACACACGGTCCCTCCACCGCCAGCCCGTGGTGACCCTCAGGCTGCGTGCACTGTGGGGAACAAGGGGAGGGGGAGGCGGAGGAGAATCCATGGAATTTCAAAACATGTCATTCTCTCACCTCACCTCAGGGCTTCCTCCATGCTTTTACTGGAATCACCTCCATTTTACAGATACTGGGGGGTGGGGGGCAGGGAAGGGAGTAGGAGGCCTCTGAGACCCACAGCTAGGAAATCACACACTTGCTCCCAGTCCTCCCAGAACCCAAGGTGTTCGCTGAAGCAGTACCGGCCGGGGTCCCCACCCGCCGGGGTCCCCCCCGCCACAGGGCTCTGCAGGCCAGAAGCAGTGGGAAGGCAGCTGGAGAAATAAGGGCAGCGTGAGGCGCCACGTGTCGGGGTGAGGACTGCCAGCCGGCCGGGGAGCGCTCCTGCACCCGCCGACCTGTGAACCGGGAAGCCAGGGCGCCGGGGCTCTCGTTCACTGGCTCATGCACATGGCTGAACGCCCACTGTAAGGCGGGGAGGCGTGTGGGAGAGGGGGGACCCGAGACCTGCCTTCGGGCTGGGTGACGGACACACGTGTTGGTGGTCAACCCAGGGAGGTTTTTTTTCTGAGGTTGAACACCCCAGAAAAAAAGAAATAAGGAACTTTCAGGCAATGGGAGCAACATAGGCAGAGGCACGAGTACAAGCAAGACTAGAGTCACTGTGCGTGTGGCGGGTTCCGTGTGACGATGCTACTATCAGCACTAGAGGGTAATGGAAAGGGGCACTGGCCCTCACCATCTAGGGTCCTCACAGTAGTCCTGTGAGGTTGCTATTAACTTAGGTCACAGAGAAAGCCAAGGTTCAGAGAGGGGCTGCGGCCTGACCCCTGCTGGCTGAACGTGGTATAGCATGCTCAACGAGCAAAGCGGCGACTCGGAGTCAGGGACCATTTACCTGGGAATGATATTAGTCAGGACACTGGTGTCCACTTGTAGCAAAAATCCAGTTCAAAGGGGCTCAGATTGGTGGGGGAAGGAATTGGCTCATAGAACTGAAGCGACCAAGAGTAGTTTTCAAGCATGGCTGGATCCAAAGGCTCAAATGTCATAAAAACGTGCCTTTCTCCAACTTTTCAGCTGTTTCACGCTGTGTTGACTTCATTCTCTGCCAGTCTCCCCAGGGTGCCACCAGCACTCCAAACTTACACTGTGCCACCTTAGCGGCCCTACAGAAAATAGGTTCCTTTCCTACTGTTCCGACAGAAAATTTCAGGCTTCCGTTTCATTGGCTGGGCTGGGTCACGTGTCCACCTTTGCACCCAGACCTGGAGCCAGGGCAAAGAATGAGAGGTCAACCCCACCTCACCCACACACAGACAAAGAGTTGGAAAATTATATCCCAAAGAAGTATCAAGGTGCTTTTCCCAAGAGAAGGGGGATGGCTGCTCGGAAGGGGACATGCCAGGCGATTACCACGGGCTCTTACTGAGTGGCAGACACCGTATTCTGGGTTCTTCTAGAGTCCACTAAAAACCCTTGAGCTTCAAGGGTCAGGGGTCAGGCCAAAGATGGGCCAAGGGGCCATGACAGGGTCAAAGAATATGAACCCTACTGGTATCTCTCGAAGTGTGTGATGTAATAGAGTCTCCACAGTGTGGGAATCCAGTTTAGTGTCTTGTCCCAAATTACATCGGGCATGGATGACAAGCCAAGCAAAGGAGGAGGGACTCAGTGCCATGGCACTTACGTTAAATAATGGTAAATGTGCGTGTTATCAGTGGATAGACATTCCATATGGTAAGAAGGGAAGAGAATAAGAAAAAAAGGCAATTTAAAACAAAGCAAGATAGGAAATTTGAGAAAAGGGGGTACAAATATAAAACACAAAATCACATTGAAGAAATCAGTCAAACTCTACCCGTAATCACAGACATGTAAATAGAACAAGCTGGCCAGTTAAAAAATGAAGATGGTCAGATTTGATTTTTTTTAATCCAAACAAGTATTTTTATAAGAGATAGACATAAAAAAAATGTTGAAAGCATAAGGAAGGAAAAATAAGATAAACTAGGCAAATACTAACCCCAAGAAATCTGGGTAGCTATATGCACATCACACAAAGTGAACTGGAAGCAAAAGGCATTACTCAACATAAAGATGGTCCTCATGTTTTGAAAAAAGATTCAGTTCACCGGAAAGACAATAATTCTAAACTTGTGTGTACCAAACTGGTTTCAAAAACGTGTAAAGTAAAATTGACAACGTATACAGATGAATTAATCATTAACATCATAAATAATATGAAGAATGAAAAGGGAATATTATTGAAGATGTTGCAGAGATTAAGAATGATCATTAGAACACTGTGACCAATTCTCTGCCTCCACGAGGGAAAATTCAGATGCAGCAGCCACATTCCTAGCGAAACAGGACGTGCCAAACCTGTCTTAAGAAGAAAGGGAAGACCCAAATGTCCCCATAACCAGGACAAAGAAAGGAAGTGAAGACGCCCAGTGCCAGTAGCTCCAGCTTTTGCAAAGGAGTTTGCCAGCACCCCAGGGAGCAGCTGGCCCCACCCTGCACAGACGCCCTCCCCTCCGGGGAGAGCAGGGGGGAACTGGGCGTGTGTTGACGAGGCCGAGGTGGCAGCGAGATTCACACCCAAGGGGAGAAGGGAAATGATGAAAGCAGAGACCACTCCGAGGTCTGTCCGCGGGGGGATGGGTCAGTCAGCCAGAGTGCACTCGGGTCACGGACACTTCACAGCAGTGACCAGGAACTACCACACACAGCCCAATCTCATCAGTATACTGTTAAACAACGACCAAAAAGGCAGCTACAGGAAAAAGCATAAAACATGATCCCACTTCTATAGAAGGGACATGCAGGCGGCACCACGCCATGCCCTCTTCAGGGACACGTCAGTGTCTGCTGAGACAAGTCAGGCACTTGTGAAGTTCTGTTTCGTAACCTGAGGGTGGTTGCACTGGTGTCCATTCCAATAGTCTTGAAGTTTCTTTAAACCGCGCCTATGTGATTTTACGCAGTCTCTTTGGGTGTATGAATTCATTTCATTTAAAAATATTTAATGATGGAATCGACATGTAACAAAAAGATATGTCTCAATAGAGAAGTTGAGGTGTTTATTTTCTTTGTTTTGTTCATTTCTGAAGTTTTTACTCTGAACATGTGGTATTTCCAAATTACTTTAAGTGATTTCAGCCCTTCAGAAGAAGGGGGGGGGGGTCTTTCTTTCCTAGCCTAGAGCTGGCTTTCCTTTGATAATTTCACTCGTGTCAGTGAAAGTCACTGTATCAGAGCCCAGGCTCCCTCTGGAGACTTACCCTCAGGTGGATACCTGCCTGCTAGGTCACACATGCACACTGCTGGTATAGAGGAGGGCCAGAGACTCCAGAGCGATGACCTTGAGGTCCAGGTGAGGGCGGGTGATCTGGGGAGGGAGAGCTGGGGCCTCCCGCACCAGCGGAGCCGGAATGCAGCACACGTGGAAGCAGCATGTGTTGACTGTGTCCTTGCTCACAAGGGCTTGCAAAGTCTGGCACTCAAATCTACAGCTCCCATCAGGACAAGCTGTCCCCCTCCCCACGCGTGGAAGGGAACGGGAGCAGCGAGCTGACTCCCCAGTGACGTAACGGGGTGGCTGGGACTGAGGCCAGAGTGAGCTTCATGGGACATCCAGAACTTGATGGGTCTCAGGACTAAGTGTGTGTGTATGGGGCGGAGGGGTGATTCCCAGGTTAAAAGTGGACAAGGAAAGCTCTTAGGCAGGAAAGTGAGAGACGTGGCAGCATTCATGCCTAGATGTCGTCCTGCCCTGGAGCTGCCAATCTGCCCAACACAGTCTCTAGGGACACCACACAATCCTGGGCCTCTCCTGCGTCTGGGTCAGGGCGAGCTGGGGACTCATGACGGCGCTCCCCAAACCACAGTCACTTACAAATTCCCCTCCCGGTCCAGCTCACGGCTCTCCCCAGCCTGCCTTATGTGCTCTTACATGTCTACACCAACTCTGTTCTCACGGAAGCACCTTTGTAAGAAAGCTTTATATCGTCGCCATAAATGGAAATGCAATGTCAAGAAACACAGAAGGACTCACGAACGCAGATGCAGTGACGCGAAACAATGTCATCACGGCTTACCCAGATCCAACTGCCAGACTACAGTGCTCTGAGCCTGTCCCCTGCTCTCTGCTACAAAGGGGCGTGGCTGTCAGGTGCTGAAACACGAGGGCGCCGCCCTGAGCCTGTCCCTCCGACCTCCTGAGGTTGGCAGTAGGAATGAGACAGGATCTCACTGGACATAGCTGAAGGGAAAGCAGGTCTGCCGTCCACCTCTTAGCAGGCACCAGGGTGAAGGGACTCGGCACGCCCAGTGAGGGAAACCCTCTGTCCTGCCAAGGTTTGGGCTCACGCACCTTCAGTGGCCTCTCCCTCAATGAGATTGACCCCCTGGCATTACCCGAGGACGCCCTGAGTGCCAGCCACATGGCCAGGGTTTGACTTGCCTTCGGGGAGCACACATTTGGACAGAAAAACAGAGGTGTTCACAGCTGATTCCGATGCAAGGCTGCAGAAATCTTAGCATGTCCTTCTCCCAATCTTCCCCCAACCCATGCAAGGCGTGCTGTAGGTGGTCCGGAATAGCTTCCTTAAGATTCAGAAATAGCAAGCATTAACTGGGCTCCCATTATGAGTCAGGCTTTAGAACTTCATCCTTTCCAGAACTGGAAACATAGTTAAATTTACCTCCATGTGAAGTTCAGAGGGGCCCAGTAACTTGACCAAGGGCACACAGCATGCTAGAAGCCAACCTCGGGTTGGAAAGCAAGCCTCCAGGATGCTCCCCGATGTGGGCTGAGGGAGGAAGCTCCTGTTGCACATGGGAGATCTGACCCCTTCCCGCCTCCTCCCTCCCGGCTTAGAAGAAGGGAAGGCCAGAGGCTAGGCCCTGGCCCCACGGACCTCGCTCAGCGGTCACCTCAGCCCTGACCTCTGCTTGTGTGTCCTCAGGAAGCCAGCACTGCCCTGTACCGTGTGCTCCGGCGACCTCCTGAGCTGCTGCAAGAGCCTGTGGGGCCTTCGGTTCCTCCAGAGACACATGGGCGTCCCCTCGGAGGAGCAGCCACAGGAGCTGGTGGCCCAGGAGCCCCTGAGGACACCACCTGAGGAAGTGGTGAGGATACTGCCCTCTCAGCCTGTCTAGATCTGGCCCCAGGACACTGAAGATGCTGTCACCAAGATTGGACTCCTGGAGCCACTAAGGACCCAGCAGCCCCCAAAGCCACCAAGGATGCACCGTGGCCTGAGCCTGGGGACTCGCAGAGCACACAGCAGGTGCTGGGGCGCTCGGAACTCAGGGGGAACGGCCTGTCTGTGCTCAGCATTCCCAGACAGGGCTCAGGACTCCCCTGGGTCCCAGGCTCACACTGTGCTGGCCCTGAGTCATCAGCAGAGACAGTGGGACATTCGAGGGGGGTGCATGTGTGTGCACGGATGTGTACATGCAGAAGCACACGTGCCCTCTGAGTGCAGTGGAGGGGGTTGCCACGAAGTGTTAGCCCCTCATTCCCTCGTGGGTTCTGCAGGATTACCGACAGGAAAGGAGGGGAAGGGGGGAGGGGAGGGAAAGGAAGGAAAGGCGCCTTTAACGAACACCTGTGTGTGAGGTCCCTCACCTGTGTGAACCCCCACAGCCCTCACCACGTGCAACAAGGATCACCAGGGCGGTAACAGCCCCGGAGAGGTGAGGTGTCTAAGGACTCTCTTCGCTGGGCGATGCCCCGCCTGGAGCCCAGGCTTCCCTCGTTCTAAGACCCTCCGGCATCCCCCTCCCTGCCCACCCATGCCTTTTCCGTCCCTCTGGCAGCCAGCTCACCCCCCATCCTCTCCAGGGCCCTCAGTGGCTGTTCGCGAGCCTTCTCTCCCACTCTGTGTCCTTGTCGGCACCCTCACAACTGAGGCTCCCTGGAGACTTATCTCTGAGGCGATTGTTCACAGATTTGTAGCTGGAGCCCAGGCTCCTTCTGGGAGCCTCCGGCCCGCTGCTGCCTACGATGCCTCCCCTTGGGCTTTTCGAACAAAGGAAACCCCGCCTTGAGCACACTCACAACTGCCCCTACCTTGTCTTGTCGCTGCACCGGCCCCTCTCCCGGGGTCCCTCCTCAGGAAGGAGCCTGCCGTTGGCTTCACAGGCTGTCGGTCTTGGCGTTCTCTCTGCCTGCCGCGTCATCACTCCGTCCCCCTGCCATCTCCTCCGTCAGGACCACCGGAACGGCTGACTGAAGGCCCTCTGCCTTCCCCACCTGGCTCCCTCCAGGCCCTCTGCACCCCCCTGCCACCGGGGGCTGTGCAAAGTGCAGCCTGCTCACGCCACACGCGGAGGAGACTGCGCGTGGCCCGCGTGCTCCGTTTGTTTCTGTCTGTGCTGCTTCCAGCTACCGGGCCGGCCAGAGCTGTTTCCAAGACTTGAAATGCTCCTGCTGCCCTTCGGGCCACAGGATCTCAGCTGAAATAATAGCACTTCTTCAGGAAGTCTTCCCTGACCCCCGGTCAGGCTGGGCCTCCGACACCCCCAGAACTGTCCTTGGAAGCCCTAGACATGGTTGCAATTTATAGTTGTCTGATTTCCTGGTCCCCGCCTGTCTCCCCAACTCAGGAAGCCATGGCTCCTGCCTGTGTCTGCTGACCACTGTACGTCTAGCCCCTAGAAGACCAGCTGGCACACAGTAGGAGCTTTAAGCAGCTTATCTGCCCAAACACCTGAAGGCATGATTTGCCCTGTTGGCCCAGAGTTGCTCAGTCTCTTGGCCAGACTCCTTCTGGGAGCCCCAGGACTTCCTCCTCGGAAACTTTCCCAGCAGTCTCAGGCAGGTGTGTCTCTAAGTCGTGGACAAGTAGGGTGAGGCGTGAGCCTGGTCTGGCTGCACAGACTCAGATGGCCAGGGCTGAGGTCAAGGTGCCCTTGTGCCACCCGCCACCGCAGGGGCCCCCTTCAGGTCTGTCTCCCGGCTGCCACCACCCTCTGGAGGCCCCTTGAGCCTCTGCTGGCTGCAGACGTGGGGCGCAGGCTGCCTAGAGAAGGAGCATCTGTGGTGAGCCCCCAAATCCACATTCTGTGTTACCATCGTGTTCCAATAAACCTATCCAAGCAGATGCTGCCTTGCAGCTTTATTTTTTAACTTCCTGGTGAGGAAATACTCCCCGAACTTCATCACACGGTGTACCTCCATTTAGAAAGTTACAATAAAATGCTGGGGCGACGGCCAACTTGGAAAATGCCTTAACAAGTAAAGGCGCTCTCGGGAAACTGGGTTTAATCTGAAGGCAGAAACGGGGGCGGGCTGGCTGAAAAGACAGGTGAGCCAGGTGGGGCTCCCTAGGCGTTGTGGGGGGCGGGGGGATGTCAGAAGTCAGTCCAGGGACTCCTTGTTAAGTGGGAGAAAAAGGCGTCTTTAACTGAAAAACCTGTCATTTAAAGTCCGCAGTCAAGAGCAGGTGGGTGAGGTGCAGGTTGGAAACAAGGTCAAGGAAAATGCACAGATTCTGTGCAAGGACTGAATCACCGAGGCGGCAAGGAAAGGGTCTGGGAAACGCAGGGCGGGAGCTGACCGGGGTCAAGGTCACCGTTTGGTAACACAGTGTCACTGGGGAGCAGGGATGGAAGGGAGGTGACGGGTTTCCCCAGGAGCAGAGAGGAGGCGTGAGTCACAGCCCGCAGGAGCCCAAAGTGGGCTTTCATTTTTTCGGGGAGAAAAGACAAGGCCCGTGAAGGGAGCCTTGGGGACCACGGGAGCGGCAGGTCGAGTCCATCGGTGATGGTAAGCAGGTCTGTGGAGCGGGAAAAGCCGGCAGGGAAGCGCCCCCTGAATCATAACCCCGAGTGCAGCGACTGTGGGGGCACTTTTTAGGAACCAGCCAGGGCTGGCAGCCTGGGAACTACAATTCCGGAATCCTGTCGCAACAGGTTTGGATCACACCAGTGGGAAGCGGAGGGGAAGTGAAACCACCTGGGGGGG
>PVJL010012356.1:0-37683 GCA_004026885.1 Lyroderma lyra | reverse complement strand
GTGGTGATGATGGTGATGGTGGTGATGGTGGTGATGATGAACTAAGCACTTGTTATATGCTAAGGTCTGTCCTAGGCACCAAGACAATCATGGTGCCTGCACTTCTGGGAATCAGCCTTAATAAATCAGTGGATAAGTAAACCAATAAACGTATAAAGTGATGTCACAGAGCGAAGAGCTAGAGAGCCATGTGATGGGTGGGATACCCCTACAGGCAGGCCCCTTGGAGGAGGTGACATTTGGATACATTGGGAGGGGTGGGTGTGAAGGACAACCCCATCCCTCTTCTCCCTCCATACCCTTTCTGGCTGTGTTTTGACCCCCAGCTGGAGACCCGAATCCACACACTCTTTGTGACTTATTAGCTCTGCGGTCCTGGACTAGCTGTGTCTCCTTTCTGGGACTTGGTGGTCCCAGCTGCACAGTGTGTGGGGGATGCAGCCAGACACTCCTATGGCTTCTGGCATCTCTGGGACCCCAAGGGTCTTAGGCCTGTGCTCGTGGCCTTGGCAATGAACGGTCAGCAGGGGGGGCCGGCCCTGGCTCAGGTGGTCAGGAGGGTTGAATAGCTCACTTTGCCCCAGTGCTCTGCGGCTCACTGGAGAGGGGGCCCCTCCAGGAGCCATTTCCCCGGATGAAACAATCTTTGGAATCCACCGTGTATCATCGCCTTGACATCTTCTGTTTAAATGGTGGCAGCCGGTGGAGAGTGTGCACTGAGGCCGAGCGTCCAGAAGGAGGGGGCGCAGTCCCAGCCCCCAGCCCCAGCCCCCAGCCCCAGCCCTGGCGCAAGGCCCCGCCTGGGGGGAAGCAGGCATATGGAACCCATTTGGGAAATTCTTTCTGCATAAACGACTTGTTCCAGGTAAGACACATACCAGTATTGACTGTGAAAGATGAAATAGCTCTTTCGCTCAGCCCAGTACGTCTTTATGGATCTTAATTAAACACATGCCCTCTCTGGGCTGGGAAATCGGACCCTCTTTGAGTGGCCCCTTTCTCAAGAGGGGGTGTTGGCTCAGGGGAGGGCCAATTAGAGCCTCCCGGCCGCCCCACCCCCCAGGACCTCCCCAGCCCTCCGAATGCTTGGGAGACGTGCGCTCCACACGGAGGCTTTGATTCCTCGCGCCTGGAGAGCGTTAGGCCTGTTTCCAGGCCGGAGGCAAAGCGGTGATCAGAGTCCCTGGCCGATGGCAGTGAGGCCCTGGGGACCAGGGCTTTCCAACTCCGTTGGGTGTTCAAACTCTCCTTTCACACCTAATCACACGCAGACCCCCGACACAAACCAGATGAAGCTGGTCAGCCTGGTGGGGGCGTGGGGTGCCCACATGGCCCCCCTGCTCACCCCCAGGGACAGCCTCTATCCTGGCTGCTGCCGGCTGGTCACTGAGCTGTTGTGCGTGTGCAGGGTGGGTCACGATTGTCCTCTCACCTGACAGTCACGGGAACCATGTGAGGTGGGGGCCACCGCCTTTCACGCTTCAGGGAACCGAGGCATGGGGCAGCAGAGTGACCTGCCCAGGGTGGCCCGACTGGGCGGGAGGGAGGAGCGTGCCCACCTCTTCGGACCGCAGCTGGGGAGCTGCCGCTTGGCCCCAGCCTCTGTGCTCCGGCTTTGCTGTGGCCTCCCCCTCACCCCATGGTCCCTGTCTGTTGGGGTGTCCATGGCACAGACACCCATATCCTGCTGAGTGGGCCCCCGGTGACCCACTCCGTGGGTTGGGCGGATGGTCTTGCAGCACGGCGCTGGCACGTGCACTGTGGGGGGCCCCAAGATTCCTTGGGAGTGCCTTTGGCTTGAGGAAAAGACACCTTTGCTTTGTTTCCTTTTGCACTTGGGGTCTCTGCTAAGTGCCCATTTTCAGAGACTCATGGATCAAAACCAGTTTGCCAACCTCCGGGTTATGCCTTCATGGTGGCGGGGCACGGGCCTGGTCTTCCTGGAAGGGCTCGGTCGTGCCCCAGAACCCCAGCCCGGCCAAGGCGGGCTTGCCCCACCTGGTTTTGAAGTCTGGGTAGTGGGGGTGTGAGTTACACACGGCGCAACCCGTCCCGCCCAGGTGTGCAGGTCGGTGCGTTCTCACAGCGGGGCGCAGTCCGAAGGCCACACTCAAGTTACAGAGCATTTCCGTCACCCCCAAAGTTTCCTCTCACCAGTCCCTGCTCCCACTTATCTGTTTTCTGTCTCCATAACTTTGCCTTTTCTAGAACGTCACGTCCGAAGGATCATACCATGAGTGGCCTTTGGAGTCTGTCTTCCTTCACTTTGCCTTCTGCCTCACAGTCCAGCCATACTGACAGGGACAGAGTCGGTGCCACTGTAGGTTGGGTGGCTTCAGGAAGGACAGTGGCACAGACCCATGGGCACCAGGACACAGGGAGGTCTGCTGGCTCAGCAATAGAGCGAGGCAGGTCGGGGGCCTGTCCCCGTGCCAGCGCATTCACGTGGGTGTGGCATGCAGCCCTCTCGGGGCGGGTGTGCGCTGTGGGTCACACGGGGCACTCATGGCTGCAGGCCTCAGAGGCCCGGGCAGAGGGGGCTCCACGGGACGTGCGGAGGAAGGTGGCTCCAGAGTCAGCTCGTCCAGGAGCGCCATGATGTTGGGGATGTGGTCCCCGCCTCCGGTTACGAGATGGCGGTGGCCTCTTTGGTCATTACGTTCCTACATGACAATGTTCAGGTGGAGGAAGGGGCACCTCCCATGACGTTTCTCTCTGTAAGAAAATTCTTCCCGGAGTGCTCGCTGAGCCCAGCAGACCTCCCCTGTGCTGTTGCTCAGGGTTGTGTCCCGTGCCCGTGTCTAAGGCCACAGGAGGATTAAGGCTCATTAGCCTCCGGGGGCCCACGAAGCACAGAGCAGCTAACACCTGGGCACAACTGGGGCTCTGCTGGCCAGGGGAGAAGGGGGACACCGGGGGGCAGGCAGCCAGCAGACCTGCTGGACGACGAGGGTGAGAGTGCCATGTACCGTGTAACACCTGGGACCTGGGGACGAGGAGGCCATCAGCGAATGGGGCACTGCCACCCGCTGACCCCCCCGGGGCCCTTCCCTGGCTGAGCTTCGGGGGGCCGGGCCTTCTCTGTTGTGTGTTCCTTGAAGGAGGGGTACAGGGAGTTGGCACCGTGCCACCCCTCCCTCCACTTCTCCTTTCCTCTCAGCAACAGCAGCGGCGGCGCCCCAGCTCAGGGCAGGCCCTGTGCCCGCTCCTGGGAGAAGGGGAGGTGCTGTCCCCGAGGGCCCCGCCGAGGGCCCCTCCTGGTCCCCGGCACGGCTATGCAGATGGCTAGGGGAAGAGCTGCTTTCAGTCCCTAAGATGCGGGCGTGCAGCTACGCCCCTTGCTTTCCAACCCCCCGCCCCCAACAAAACTCTGCAGCCCCGGAAGCGACTTCCGTGTGTGCCTGAACGAGGTGCGCGCGCCCGGCCTGGGCGGACACGCGCTCCCGGTCTGGGCGGACACGCGCGTCTGGGCGGACACGCGCTCCCGGTCTGGGCGGACATGCGCGTCTGGGCGGACACGCGCGTTTGGGCGCGGCCGCCTGGCGTCTCCGGGCTCCGCTCCTCGGGTCCGCGATGACCCCGATGCAGAGGGCCCCCGAGGTGCGAGCAGGAGCGCCCCGCTCTGGCGTCCCTTCCGCCAGCCTTGTGGGGCGATTCCTAAACACGGGACTGGGCTGGGGCCCGGGGGGTGGGGGGGTGGGGGGGGGGGGGGGGGGGGGGGGGGGGGGGGGGGGGGGGGGGGGGGGGGGGGGGGGGGGGGGGGGGGGGGCGTCAGGCCTCAGCCGGGCCTGCCCAGGTTGCTATCGTTGGAGGATTGTGGAGCTAAATTACGTGATCGGTTGTCTAAGCCCCCGGTTAGCAACGCTTGTGAGCGATGAGGCTTTTTTCTTTTTTTGGCTACGAGGGAATTTTCGAGAATGGAATTTACAAGGAAAGGACCTTTGCTGTCCATAACACAGGGCCTTCCAACCTGACAAGAGAGGCCGTCGGCGGCCACTCCCCGGGGGCTGGATGTCTGGACGGAGAGACATCACTTTACATCACGGGGGAATGGGTAGGCGAGTGTCCACGGCGTCTCTGTTTGGGCACTTTTAGGTCAGTCACCGTCTGCTTGGCAGCTGAGACACGGTCGCGGGGACCGTGATGGGCTCAGGAGCCGTTGGTGTCCGTTTCCAGGTTCTACAAAGGGACGCAGCGCCGGAAGCTCACGGAGCCAGCCTGCCTGTGTCCCCTGCAGTCCCCCCTTCTTCTTGGAGAACCCGGGGAGGCAGGAGTGTGGCAGATTGCCTCGGGACAATGGGCCCCTCTCCTATCGGGTGGGCTGCTGGGCCCCACACAATAGGCCTGGGCCGGCCCCTCTCCTGCTGCCCGTGGCCTGAGACAGATGCCCAGGAGCCCCCCGTGAGCGCCCCCGAGGTCATCTCCGGGGCTGCCCTGTCACTCCATGGAAGAGCCCGGAGAGGGAGGAGGTGAACAAGGGGGGCCTCATGCCAGGCGCCCAGCCTCCGGCACGGGCTGGGGGCTCCCCAGGGAGAGCGTGGCCTGACAGTTGCTGCTATTGTTTGGGGGCACGGGGGCCTACCCCGGGGGTCTCCCAGCCTGGTGGCAGGAGAGGCGTGGGGCTGGAGGTGCCCTCGTTGTTCTCCAAGGAGGACCCATGGAGCTGAGTGCGCTGGCCCCCTTTCTGTCCCGACAGCCCCAGCCCGGCCCTGCACTTGGCCTCTAACATGCCACTCAGAAAAGCACTCGGAAAAGTTACCAGTGACCGGCCGTGAACAGCCCCAGGAGTTTGCATGTCAGACTTTATAACCAGATCGGCCGTAGGAAATGAGAGACTTTGACCCGACATCCTTCCTTGAGTTGGGGTACAGGCGGGATTTTTCTGGAGGACTGTGAGTGTAGGACGGTGCTTGGCAAGACTGGCATGCTCTTTCTCAGCTGGAAGTCTTGCCCTGGGTGAAGAACTGTGGCCTAAGCAGAAGGTGCCTGGCAAGTGGGTCCTCTACCTGCGGGAGCGGGCGAGTGCATGTGTGTGTGCATGTGTGCAAGCACGCATGGGCCTGTGTGCAAGCATGTATGCATATGTGCAAGCATATGTGTGCATGTGTGCAAGCACATGTGTATATGAGTAAGCATGTGTGTATATGTGCAAGCACGCATGTATATGTGTAAGCATGTATGAGCATGCATGCAAGCTTGCATCGGCATGTGTGCAAGCAGTGTGCATATGTGCAAGCATGTGTGTGTGCATGCAAACATGCATGTACATGTGTGATCATGCATGTGCACACGTGCAGGCACACCTATGCATGTGTGCAAGCACACACATATATGTGTGCAAAGCACGCGCGGGCATGTGTGCAAGCACGCGCGGGCATGTATGTAAGTAAACATGTATGTATATGTGTAATCATGTATGTGCAAGTGTGCATGCACTGTGCTGGGACTTCCCCCCATGATTACTCAAAGCAGCTTTATTTGTAATCGCTCGAAACTGGAGAATTAACCAAAACGTCCCTCAAAAGGTGTCTAGAACAAAGTGTGACAGATATGTACGAGGAAACACTCACTCAGCAGTGAGAAGGGATGGACGATCTATGCACACAGCTCGGAGGGACCTTGTATCAGCCTCTTCTAGCTGTCACGTCACCATAACGTAGACACGGTGGCTCAAATGACAGAAGGTTACCTCCCAGCCCTGGAGGCTGGAAGTCCAAGATCAAGGTGTTGGCAGGGATCGTGTCTCCTGAAGTCTCTCTCCTTGACCTGACGATGGTCACCCTCTCACCAAGTCCCCACCTGGTCCCTCCTCTGTGTATGCACATGCCTTGTGTCTTTATGTGTGTCCAAACTTCCTCTTCTTATAGGGACACGCGTCAGAAGGGACCAGGGCCCACCCAGCAGCTTCATGTTCCCTCAGCCACCTCCTTAGAGACCCTCTGTCCACACAGCAGCATTCCGAGGTCCTGAGGGTATAGACTCCGACATAGGGACCTTGTGGCGGGGCACACACCGCCCGTGACAGATCTCAGGGTGAATAAAGCCAACCTCGGAAGGTCCCGCAGTGGAGTCCATGTCCGAGACATTCTGGATGACCAAGTGGGAGTTCGGCCAGGGGCTGCGGCTGGTGGGGGCGGGCTGGGCCTGGAAGCGAGGTCCTCATGGTGACAACTCTGCATCCCGACTGCGGCTGGTGCTGGGGAGTTCTGCAAACGTTTACGCAGTTGACCGTTAGAAGCACCTGCCGGGAAAAGTCACACGTATCTGATCTCGCCGACGGGGAGATGGACGCCCTGGAAGCCACGTCTTGACCGACCAAACTTCCCAAACTCCTCACCCCCCAGGTCGGCGCTGCGGGACGCCACAGCCGTGTCTTCCCCGGGCCTCGCCCCTGGAGGCCCTTCCGTCCCTCGCCTCGCTGGCCCTGGGAGTGCCACCTAGCTGTGCACCTGTGTGAGTTGGGTGGCCCCAGCCGTGGCCCCCAGTCCCGTGGGCCCCTTCGGGTCTGTAGGGCAGTGGGATTTCAGGGCCGGAGGGGTCGTGGAGGCAGCGGGAGGGGCGCGTGGGGGTCGGTGGAGCTGCACGCACACTGGGACCGGAGGCGAGGCCGGGCCCCTGGGCGCAGGCCGCTGCTCTTCAGTGCTGTGCGGTCAGCATGGGGACAGCACGGCTTTGTCCCTGGGCCTGTCACTTGGCGATTCTCTAGGGACTTCCATTTGCTCATTTAGAATCAGTGGCCCTACGCCACGGGCAGCACAGGGGGCACTTAGCCATTTTGAGGTCCGGAAGGGCCGCGGCTCATGGCGGCACACGGGTCGGGACCGTCGCCCTGGGTCTGGGCGGGCCGGGCGGGCCAGGGGGCAGGTGACCCGGAAGGGCACAGGTGAGGGGATGGTGCTGGGCGGGGAGCGCCATGGCGTGCCTGGGGACCCCCACTCGGGCTGCTGGTGGGAGGGAGGGGGCAGCTCAGCTTCCGGGCAGCCCCCTCCCTGCCCCGCGTCGGCGGTGGTGGACGGCTTCGTCTGGACCCCCAGGCACCTGCCGGATGACAGCGGGACCCCCAGGCACCTGCCGGATGACAGCGGGACCCCCAGGCACCTGCCGGATGACAGCGGGACCCCCAGGCAACTGCCGGATGACAGCGGGACCCCCAGGCACCTGCCGGATGACAGCGGGACCCCCAGGCACCTGCTGGATGGACCGACTGCCGGTGGCGGGTGGCTTGGCCTCAGCGTCCGGGCCCAGGTCCTTGGGTCGGTCTCTTAGCTCCCCCACCCCTCGGTGTCCCCATCCGGACCGGGGTGGGGGCGGTGACGGCGACCCTTCCGTGAGTGAGCGCATGTGTGGGCGACAAGCGTCAGCTCCTCTCAGAACAATTGGACCCTGTCGTGTTGCTGGGGATGCTGGGCCCGTTGGCACCAGGAAATCGCCTTGCAGAGGGCTGGGGGAGCCCCTCTCCTGCGCAGTGACACTGGGGACAGCTGGCTCGTGGAACCCTGGTGCTGAGGAGGGGAGGGGAGCACCCACGACCCCGCGGCTTTCTCTCCGACGGAGTTTGGGGCTGGTGGGCTGAGGGTTCGGTGAGGACTGGCTGCTCGGGGTGTCCCCGCTGCCGTGGAAGGCAGGCAGCTCCCCAAGCCTGGTTGTTGGGTGGCAGAGTGACAAGGACCCCCGGCCCCGCCGCCGGCAGCACCAAGGTGACCTGTCCCTGGAACATAGAACCTGCTGCGCTGCTGCTTCATGGGCAGAGGGACCGGGAGAGGGGCGGCCGCCCCACACGCCCGGGGAACGGCCCTGCAGGGGTGGCGGGGCCGCGGCGTGGACGGGCCTGGGCGGCAGGTCCGCCGCCTGACCGTCTGTCCGGGCCGGGCCAGCGCCAAGCAGCCGGCCTTGGACCAGCGGGACCGTTCGTCCCGCCCCCGCCCCGGGCCTGCTGTGACAAGTGGGCTTTCAGTAGATATGACAGCCACTGGCGGGGGGTCCCTGGCCCCCGTCCACATCTCCACACTTGACTTGCTCGGAGCTCAGTGGCCCGAAATAATGTCCCCGATGAGAGTTGCAGGATGGGACACTCGGGGTGGACGGCTCGGGGTGTGTTGTCCCCTGTTCTGTTTAATACATTAAACATGCATTGCTGGGTTTCTCCCCGGCTCCTCTGACAGCTGTGGAAAAATAAAGAAAATTCAGTTTGAACTTAAAAAAAGCCGGGGCTTAATTTATGTCCTGCACCTTTGTCTGCCCAGCTCTTGTTCCTCCTCCGATGGAAGGGCCCCAGGGAGCAGGCGACAGAGGCTCTGCCACCCCACGTGGCCCCGTGGTGCCCGGGCCTTCACGGGGCGCTCAGTGGCCAGCGCGGACGGGAGTTTTCAGATGGAAATGCGAGGGGACAATGCAATCATCTGTCTCTCAATCTGTTTTGAAGGGGGCAGGAGAGAGTGGGCCGGAGGAGAGGGTCCCCGTCCACCGGGGCGGCTGCATTCAGGGCACGTTACTGGGAAAGACAGATGTCATGAATACTGATGTGGCGGCCCGGCCTGGGGGAGCCTTCGAATCTCTCCCGAGCTGTAAAGACAAAGTGTTTTATTAACACCGGGAAACACATGTTGGTGGGAGGGGCTCTCAGTTCACCCCGTTTTCTTCGAGGCCCTCCCTCTCCCTCCCTCTCGGGACAGCAGAGGAGAAGCAGGCCCGGGCACCGACCGGGAGCTTCTAAGAACGCAGGCGGGACAGAGGGCTGTTTCCTGGGCCCGTCGTGGGGGTCAGGGGCCTGCTGTCCCGGAACTTGGGGTTCCCCTCTGAACCTCCCAGGGCTTCCAGCCCCAGGACAGTGCTGCTGAGTTAATAGAGGCACTTGTTTATGCAACAAACATTTGTGAAGCACCAGCTTCTCCCGGGGGCTGGGAGGTGGGTCAGACCTGCCCCCGGTCCTCCAGGGGCGCGCACGAGGCCGTGCCACGCACGAGCTCACGGCCTGCTGGCAATGCATGGAGCCGAAGTGCTCTCCAGGAAGGGGGCCCATGTAGGCTCCCCCAGCTGTACCTCTGGTCCCCATCTCATTGACCTGCAAGTGCCATTATTTCCCGTCTTGGCCCCTTCGGTAGGTGCAAAATGACGTGTTAGTTGCCTAATGCTTTAGGTTGCGTTCCTTCGATGGTCAGTAAAATGGAAGCTTTTGCTCCCTGCGTTTACAGACCACGCTCTCCTCCTAGGAATTACCCGACTGTACCTCCGGCCCATGTCCCTCTTACCGAGGTTTTCCTTCTTATTGATTTCTGAAAGCTCTTTGTATATGACGGATGTGAAAGGGGCCAGAGTTTATGCGCGGGGCTTTCTGGAGAGGGCAACGGAAGTTGCCACCTCTTTCTCCAAGCTGATGTTTGAAGTTCTCATTGCCTCTCTCCCCACTCAGCTTGGCACCTTTCTTTGTAGTTTGCAGCTGTCTGGGCGCAGTCAGCCCCGAGGGGGCCGGATGAAGCCCCAGGAGAGCTCGACGTGGGAGCCAAGCGCCCTGTTGGGTCCTCAGGCTTTGGGGGTCCCGCCTGTGGCTTCTGGGTGATGCCCAGCGATGGCTTCCGACCCCCGACTCCTTCCCCTCCAAGCCCGGCCCAACCTCAAGTGGGCTGTTCAGGTCTTCCGACACGGCGACCTTTGGGCGTCTCCCTCTGTCCTGGGGGAAGTCTCCTGGTGACACCCCTGCCGTGGCCATGCGTGCTCTGGCGTGACTGGGGTTGGTGACTTTGTCTCTGGGAGACGACAGCCTGTGTGCTGACCTTCTGCCCAGCTGCTTGAGGATGGCCCCCCGGCTGCCGTGATGCTGGCCCCCCATGGGGACTGCCTTCCCTCCCCTCCTCTCCGTCCTTCAATGGCTGGTGGAGCTTATTCCCCCTTAAGGCCCCCAGGTCGGAAGCTAAGAACTGGAGTAGCTTTGGGGTCTAACGACTCTGTGTGCGTCCACGACACGCCGGGAGTCCCAGCGGGGGCTCTCAGTGCACTGCTCTACCCCCCACCATGAGCAGAAGGTTCAGCGGCATCTGGGACCTTGGAGAACTTTCTCTGTGCTGAGGCCCCATTTCTTCACTCAAAGTAGGGGCCTCCAGGTTTACTATGTGATGACAATGTCCCCTTTGGGGGACACTATTGCAGCAGAGATGGCCAAAGGGAGGAACTTCCATGATCCTCTTTCATATACAAGGAACCGAGACTTGGAAAAGTCGAGTGACTTGGCCAAGGTCATTCAGGCGGCCTCCAGGGAAGGGGACCAGGTCACAAACCCTGGCCCCGGCACTCCAGAGCTGGACTTTTCCTGCCAGACCATCTCGCGACAGCTTGTGCCTGCTGGCCGGGAGCCACCGCCCACCTCCCCGCCTCCTCAGTGCGTCTGACACAGAGGCCGGTCTCCGGGCGTTTGGCTGGCGTTCCAGCCCTAGCCTGGCTCAGGACGCCTTCCCGTTTATTGGAGCCATTCCCAGGATAGAGGTGGGTGGGCTGTTAGCAGTAGAAGAAATCTGGGCTCCGCCACCCACCTACCCATCCGTCCCTCATTCCGCCCACCCACATGCCCATCCACCCACCCATCCACCCACCTATCGTCTACCCCCCAATCCATCCATCCATCCATCCATCCATCCATCCATCGTCCACCCACCCCATCCACCCACCCACTGCTCTACCTACCCCTCTATCCTTCCTTCCTTCCCTCCATCCACACATCCATCTATCCATCATCCATCCGTCTGTCTGTCCACCTGTCCCTCCAATTCCCCGTATCTATTTGCTGACCCCTGCATGTGCTGGGTCCACTCACCTTCAATGCCGAGAGGGGTGTGTTCTAGCAAAGAGGTAAAAACAAATTCGGGGAGCACCCACCCTCGTGTTTCCGAAGTCTGGTTTCGTGTCAGCACTGAACTGCTGCGCAGACAGGCCCCGCCCTGGATCCCTCGTTTCAGCCCCCTGGGGTCTCCACCACTGCAGTCCTTTGTGTGACAACCCACTGCATGCAGGTGACACGTGACCGCACCTCCACGTGGCGGTCCCATGTCTGCCCTCTCCGATCGGTGCTCCGCTGCTGAGAGCTGCTCCGCCGCCCGCCTCACGCGCAGACCCAGAGCCGTGACGGCGCTGAGCCCTCTGCGGCGTTCTTGACCGTGGGAGGTGGGGGTTGGTGGGTAACCCTCCTCTTCCGTCCCGTGGGAGGTACACTCTGTGTGGCTTCTCGGAGGTGCCCAGCTGGGGGCAGGCCCCGGGGCTCGCAGTGTCACCAGCTTGATGACACAGCCTCAGATAAGTTCATCCTCCTGCCGTGTTTCACTCTCCCTGCTCCTGGTTTCTGGGCCTGATTCCCAAAACGTGCTGCTTGAGCAATCCCTCGTCTCAGGCTCAGGCAGATCCCAAAGCCTTTGAAGCACGTTGGGGGTTCTGCCCATGGAGGACCGCTGGGGTTGCAGACAGGGGCAGCGCGCCTGACCAACCTGCGGCCACTCACGTGTTCCTGCACTCGCTCCCCTACTCCCCCTCACAGCCAGTCCTTCAAACCGGCCGGGGGTCCCACGTGCCCTTGTCTTCGTCCCCGTGGTGACAGAGTGTGCGGTCGATGCTGAGTGACCCTTGGTGACTTAGGCTGAGGAGGCAGAGGGGCTGTGAAGTCAGGCAGACGTGGGTTCAAATCCTGCTTCCCACACTTGGTAGAAGTGAGACCTGGGGCATGTCGTTTTTAACCTCCCTGAGCCTCAGTTTCCCTGTCTGCAGAGTGGGCAGGAGAATATCTAGGTGAGGGGTCCCTGCGGGGCGTGCAGCTCGACCCCTTACACCAGGCATGGGGCCTGACGCGCAGCGAACTTGCGCTTGGGGCGAGGCCTTGGCTGTTGCTGAAGGTGAGTGGGTGTAAGCAGTCTCGGGTGGTGGGGCTGGGTGTCTGGGACCTGGCACCTCAGTTCTGTTGGCCTGCCGGCGCATCCCTTGGCCTTGGCCATGGCCAAGAAAATCAGCAGCCCACAGACTGTTGGTAGGAACCCAAAGAAACAAACGCCTTGGTCGCCGGGAGGAGACGGTGCCTCCCTGTCCCGGCGGGGCCGCCATCAGAGGCGCTGGTGGGGCGGTTCGCCTCGCCCTGGACGCGTGAGCGCTTCCTTGGGAAAAATATCGTTGCTTTATGTGCCTGTCAGCGGGATATGAAATACGAACTTTCTAGAGGCTTAAAGAAACCCACCCGGATCTTTGGAAATCTCTGCCCGCCCTCATTCAAGTCCCAACAGCGTTTCGCTGCCGCCGGCTCATGAGTCACAAACGCTAAATGTGTGACTGTCGTACCCCGAAATGGCACTGAAAGGCACGGAAAACGTTCCAAATGGAGAAGCGCCCGGACCCCGAGGCCACGCCCAGATCCCCGAGGCCCCGCCCGGATCCCGAGGCCACGCCCAGATCCCCGCAGCCACGCCTGGATCCCGAGGCCACTCCCAGATCCCGAGGCCACGCCCAGATCCCCGCAGCCACGCCCGGATCCCCGCGGCCATGCCTGGATCCCGAGGCCACACCCAGATCCCGAGGCCACGCCCGGACTGCAGGAAGCGGCGAGAGGGTTGGGCCCGGCGGGGTCCTGTGTGCCTCTCCTCCAGGGGCCCAGGGAGGCGTGGCCCGAGCCGGACGTCCCCCGAGGACAAGTCTTGAAGGAATAGAACAGATCATCTTCGTATGGTCGGTTCGTCCCGGCTGCCTAGCAGTGAAAGCCGCCGGCACCGCATCTCCTGCTGTGGACCTCACCTTCTCCCCATGAGCAGGACATTGTCCTCAGCCCAGTTTCTGGGTGCAGACACCGAGGCTCAGGAAGGGAACTAGTTCGTGAGATTCGGTGCAGCTGGCCGGGAGGGGCCGGGACTTGAACCCCACAGGCGAGCTTCCTGGGCTCCTGCCTGGGCTCCGTCCACTGCCGGACCGTCCCTGGCCTGCCTGGTCCGACCTGAGGAGGGCAGGCTGGGATGGGCAGCGAAGGACGCGCTCTGTGGCTGCTGGCTCGTGGGTGGCCGGTGGCCTCTGCAGAACTGGCCCCACCGTGTCCTTTCACGGGCTGCCAGTGCCTTGTGGCCTTGGTCCCGAGGCTGGGTGGGGTGACTCAAGGTCATGGTCCCCCTGGTGACTGTGGCCCTCATTCCAGGGGTAGAGGGGCATCTCACGGTTGCGGGCCCCATCCTGCAAACAGCTCCCCACTGCCCAGGGTGACCATGGGGCCGTCCTGCCTGGCGCCAGCCAGCCCAGCCTCCTCTGGCCTACCCGCGCCAAGCGGCCCATTTGACTGTCCCCATCTGTTTGCCCACGGAGTCCGGCAGGCGTCACCTGGCCCAGGGCCCAGCCACAGTCTGGGAAGCACTGACCTTCATTGCGGCTTTTTGTTTTAATGTTTTATCCACGTGTTGAGTGTGAGGACCTCAGAGAGTGTCAGGTGCAGGAGGCCCTGCACCGATGGAGAAACTGAGGCACGGTTGGGACAGGTTGGTGGCAGAACTGGGCCAAGTCCTGTGCTCACCTCAAGTCCCTGCTGGCTAATCCTGTTGCCCCACCCCCACCCCCAGAAGCCCTTGTTCCCTGCAGATGCCAGGCTGGGGTGGGGGCCCTTGGGCATCAGCTGGCCCAGTTTGGGCTCTGCCGAAGGGCCCACCTGCCCAGTGAGCTGGGGCATTGAGAATGGAGGGCTCAGCCCCCTCCCCTCTGCCCACCCTCACCCCCCACCCCCGGGCAGCAGCCTCTGACACAGGACTTCCGTGCTCCTCCATCCTCCGTGTACCCCCGTGTCTGGTGCACATATGTGCCCACCACACGGGCATGTGTCAGCGACTGCAGGAAATAGCTCCCCGAGGACCCCAGCCCTCCTCTCCACAGACACAGAGACGGAGCTCAGAGGCAGAAGGACCCCAAGACCAGTGTGCAGTGAGCTCTGTACGTGATTATGTGCTGGGGGACGCACATTCACTGGACAAGGGTGGGGCTGCCAGGCTCCAGGGGCGTCCCCAGCCCCAGCCTCCTGCTGTCCGCCCCCTGTGCAACCCTTCCCCCAAGTGGGGGCAGGGCACGTGACTAGTTTCAACCAAAGGGGATGGGATCTCACTTCGGTGACTGCATCACGTCACGGTTGCTGTAGAGACGCCCCTTGCTGGCTGGTGGGGAAAAACCCCTGTGGCAAGGAGCTGTGGGCGGCCACCAGGTGACCACGGCCTGCAGGTCCGGGCCCCAGTCCCACAGTCATGGGTATGTGCCCCAAGGACCCCTGGGAGCGAGCTTCCCCCGTCCGACCAGCTCCAGATGGGACCTCAGCCCGGTGGACGCTCTTTCCTAGCAAATGACAGCCTGTTGCCACCAGCAGTTGGGATCACTATTGTGCAGAAGGGCATGTGTTGATAGAAACTGGGGGAGAGAGGATGTCACAGACAGCATTCTCCGGGGCAGTGCTGTCCAGCAGACGTCGCAGGCAGACCACAAACGTGACAGCTGGTGTGACATCAGACGTTCTCATAGTCCTCCCGAAAAGCTGTCCTCCCACCACGCAGTCTGTGTAAAGCTCTTAGTGAGCTATTTTGCGCTCTTGCTTCATAAGAAGCCTTCCCGATCATCGCATCTCGGTTCAGACTGGCCACATGTCAAGTGCCCCGTGGCTGTGGGTGGCCCATGGCCACCCTCACAGACTGCACAGCTCTGGGGACAGAGATGGAGCTGAGACCTGCTGGATGGCCAGCTGGCTGTGTGACTTAGATGTAGAGCATGCCAGGTGCCAGTCTAAGAGCTTTTCATGTGTTAACTCACCCAATCATCATTCTCGTGGTTTTCTTTTCAAGAAATGGAGGCACAGAGAGGTTAAGTCATTTGCCTGAAGCCACACAGCTCCTGAGGGGCAGAAGGGGGACCTGAACCCTGAGTGTCGTTGGTCGGAAGTGCTTTACGAACGAACACAGGAAGTCCTGCTGTTAATCCGTGAGTGAGTCAATCCCTACAGCCGCTTCCCAGGAACGGGGCTGAGCCGCTGAGTTGACTGCAGTTCCGCTGGTAGTTCAGCCGCCTGCACCGTGCCAGCACAGAGGCAGCCTGGGGCACCGCTGGGTTTCATCAGGGCCTGGCTTCCCCTCACCTTCCCCCCTCGCCAGAGCCGCCCCCTGCCCCCTCCCCCATTGCTGGGTGTCCACCCGGGGCCTCAGTGGGCTCCCTCTCCCCAGCCTCGCCTCAAGGGCTCCCAAGTTCAGGCCCAGACCCGAGAACAGCCTGGGCATCCCTGCAGGAGGGGGAGGCTGGGCACGCACCCTGACACTCCTGCTGCCCCACCCGCCTTGTCGCCTGCCAGGGTTCTTGCCTGGGAAGCCACAGGCTGTTCCCTTTTCTCTGCAAACAGGTGCGGGTGTTAGCAGCCGCGTCAGGTCTGGGTTTTTTCCCCCCTCACCCGCAGATCTCTGCCACCGCTCCCACTTCAGTCCCTGACCGCCCATCTGATTTCTGTCACCGGACGTCAGCTCTGCCCGTCTCGGAACTCCACAAAAGTGGGGTCCTTCAGGGAGCGATCCTTTCTATCAGCCTTTGATGGACAATCTTTTTGAGATTTGTTCGCCTCGTCACGTCGATCCGTGATTCTCTCCGCCTTTATAACTGCTGGGTAGCACCCCTCTGTGTGAATTTCCCCGCTTGCCCGCGCTCCCCTTAATGGCACGCGACTTGCCCCAGTCTCGGGCTGGGCAGAGCAGGCCTGCGCACTTCCGGGGCACGCCTGAGGTAGACGCGTGCGTCGCTTCCCTTGGACCGGAAATGCCGGGCCGAGGGTCCGCCCTCAGGGTCTGCCACTCACGTTCCCACAGCGTCTGTGTTTCCTGTCACGCTCCCGGGCACAAGGTGCGCGCGTCCTCATTGCTCTCCACCCTCCTCAACGTTAGACATCGTCAGCGTTTTAAGTTCAGCCATCCTGTTGGGGCTGGTTCGCATTTCCCGGGTGACTGCTGAGGTGGGCACCTTCCCACTTGTGTTCCTACTGGCCGTGGGGACGACTCTCTGGTGAAGTGCACGTTCAAGTCTTTTCTCTACTCGTAAGAAAATGGGGTTGTCTTCTTATTGAGCGTTAGGAGCTGTTTGCACGTCCCGAAGACAAGTCTTTTGTTGGACCGACTGTGAAATACCTTCTCCCATTCCGTGGCTAGCCATTTCACTACTTTAACTACCTTTGTTCCATTCCTTAAATTTATTATTATTATTATTTTTTGCCTATTTAAAAAAACACAATTTTTTTGTTTCGAGGGAGTTGTGGATTCACATGCAGTTGTAAGAAATAACCCAGAGGGAGACCATGTGCCCTTTTCCGAGTTTCTCCTGACGGTAACATCTGGCAAAGCTACAGTGTGTGTCACAAGCAGGGTATTCACATTTTGCAGTAAGTTGACAGAACATCTGTCACCACAAGGATTTACGGCCACACCTGCTTTCTTCCTGCCCCCATGGCCCACAATTCCTGCCAACCATGTGCCACCATCTGAACCATAATCCGGTCTCCATTTCTGTAATTTTTCATTTGAAGGATGTTATGTAAATAGAACACTACATGAGCTTTTATTTCACTCAGGGTGCTTTTTTTGGAAATTCATCCAGCTTGTCGTGTGTCTTAGCAGCTCATTCCTCTGTGGTCCATGGGATGAATGGACCACATCTTTTACATCATTCACCCCTGAAGGACATGTGGGTTGTTTGCAGTTTGGGGCTATTACACATCAAGTTGCGATAAACCTTCATGTACAGGTTTTTGTGTGAACATGGTTTCGTTTCTCTGGGATATATTCCCAGGAATATAACTGCAAGGTCACAGAGAGTTGTTGAGTGTTTAGTTTTTTTAGTTTTTTTAAGAAAACACCAACCTATTTTCTGGAGTGGGTGTGCCACTTTCCAGTCCCACCTGCAGTGTACGATAGGCTCACCAGCACTTGGTGTTGTCACCATTTTTTATTTTAGCCGTTCTGATAGGGTGTAGTGATAGCTCAAGGTGGTTTTAATGTGAGTAATTAGGGGCTGATGTCAGACATCTGTTCATGTGCTTACTTGCCGTCTGAACGTCATCTGCAAAATGTCTCTTCAGGTCTTTTGTTCTATTCTAACTGGTTTGCTTGCTTCTTTACTGTTGAATTTTAAAAGTTCTTTATATATCCTAAATCCTTGTTCTTTGTTGGATATGTAGATTGCATTTTTTTTTTTTTTTTTTTTTTTTTTTTTTTTTTTTTTTTTTTTTTTTTTTTTTTTTTTTTTTTTTTTTTTTTTGCCAGTCTATATAACTTGTCTTTAACAGGGTTTTTGATAGGGCAAGTTTTGTTTGTTTGTTTGTTTGTTTTTTATGAAGTCCAATATATCAAGTTTTCCTTTCGTGGATTGTGTTTTGGGTGTCAGATCAAGGAAGTCTGCCCCGCTCTAGATCCTGAAGCTCTCTCATGTTTTTTCTAAAAGTTTTATAGTTTCACTTGTTATACATGTATATGATTCATTGTGAGTTAAGTTTTGTAAAAGGTGTAACACTTAGGTTAGGGTTCATTTTATTGTCCATAGCTGACTAATTGCTCCACTGTCTCTTGCTCTAAATGTGTCTTTCCTCCAACAAATTGCCTTTGTACTTTTGTAAAAAATTGATGGGGCATATTCCTGTGGGTCTCTTTTTGGGTTTTCAACTCTGTTTCCTTGATCTGTGTGTCTAGCTCTCTTCCCATACCACATAGTTTTGGTTGTTATAGCTACATAATAAGTCTAGAAACCAGATAAACTGATTTCTCCTACTCTATTCTTCCTCCTCAGAATTGTTCCAGCTGTCATAATTCCTTTTCTTTTCTATACACATTTTAGAATAAAATTATATCTACATCTGTATCTACAAAATTTTTAGTGGGATTTTGAAAGTAACTGCTGTATATCAATCACTATCTTTATATCAATTTAGAGAGAATTACCATCTTTATTGTGTTGATGCTTCTAATCCATGAACATGGTATGTCTCACCATTTATTTAAATTTTGATATCTTTCATCAGAGCTGTGTTTCAGCATATAAGTCCTGTACATGTTTTGTTAGATTTACACCTATTTTTGAGCCATTTAAATTGTATTGTATTTTAAATACTGATATCCCCCATTTTTTTTTTTTGCTAGTAAAAAAGGGATATATTCAATCTTTGGATGTTTATCTTGTATCTGGTGATGTTGCTGAACTTGCTTATTAGTCCTAGGATGTGTGTGTGTGTGTGTGTGTGTGTGTGTGTGTGTGTGTGTATTCCTTAGGATTTTCTGCATGGACCAGCAGTGTCCAACCTTTTGGCTTCCCTGGGCCACACTGGAAGAAAGTTATCTTGGGCCACACATAAAATACACTAACACTAATGATAGCTGATGAGCCAAAAAAAAAAAAAAATTTAAAAACTTGCAAAAAAAATCTTATGCTGTTTTAAGAATTTACACTGGGCCACATTCAAAGCCATCCTGAGCCATCCTGGCATAGGCAATCCTGCTTTCTGCAAACAGAGACGGTTTTATTTTTTCTTCCTCATTTGTATGGCTTTTCTTTCCTTTTCTTGCCTTATTGTACTGGCTAGAACTTCCAGCACTATGTTAGAGAAGGGTGGTGAGAGTAGAACTCCTTGAAGAAATGAACATTCTAGAGAGAAGTCAGAGAAAGCCTGTGGTGTTCTGGAAAGTTGCCTGGGGTCCTAGCTGGTGAAGAAGGTAGGAAACCATGAAGGACTGAGGTGCCCTGCTACGGGAGTGGGGAAGCAGGGCAACCCCAGGGACAGTAGAGAGCCCAGAAGGCTTGGGCAGGGGAATGGCACTTCCTGAGAACTCTGACATCTGTGCGTAGAGAATGGAACTGGGGAAGGCCCGATGAGGCCCGGGAGATCCTGTTGCTATTTTCTCAGCTATGGAAACTGAAGCTTGGATGGGTGAAGCAGCTTGCAGGAGGTTGCAGGGCTGGGAGGTGTGGAGCTGGGCTTTGAGCTCAGGCAGTCTGCCCAGGCCACACACATGCTCTTCATCAGACAGCTCTAAGCATCTGTGGTGGGTGGAATTGGGTGTCACCAAAAGGTAAGTCCCAGTTCTAAGTCCCGGTCCCTGTGAATGTGACCTCATTTGGAAACAGCATCTTTGCAGATGTAATCACATTGCTTGAGATGAGGTCAGCATGGATTTAGGGTGGGCTCCTCATCCAATGCCTGGTGCCCTTATAAGAGAAAGGAGCGGGAGATTTTAGACGGACACACGGAGGAGAGAATGGGACATGAAGGAGGAAGTAGAGATAGGAGCGAAGCATCTTTAAGCCAAGGAGTGGCCAGGATGGCCAATGGCCCCCAGAAGCTGGGAGAGAGTCGTGGAGCGGACTCTGGAGGGAGTGTGGCCCTGCTGACAACTTGAGTCAAGGCACTGGCTTCCAGAGTTGGGAGAGAATAAATTCCTATTATTGTAAGCCATCTGGTTTGTGGTCATTGGTTACAGCAGCCTCAGATATTAATATAGTCTCCCAAACACTTTCTAGGGAGAGCTGGCTCTCTGGATGCCAGAACTCCCCACATTTCCAGCCATCACCAAGTCTGGGATGACCCCAAGCCCTAGACCTGAGTGGAAGGGGGAAGAGACCCCTCTGCTTCCTCCCTGTTCTTCCCAGGGAACTTCCATGATGGCATCTGCTCGTCCAGGGCCTGCCCTGAACTCATACAAATGGTTTCAAACCGAGATTGGCGGGGGGGGGAGAGGGAGAGAGAGAGAGAGGAAGAAGGAAGAGAGAGAGGGAGGGAGGGGGAGAAGGAGAGTCTGAGACATCAGTATTCCTAAGAATCATCTAGAGAGGCTAAAACACATCCGAGGGCCCCATTGGCCAAGAGGTCGGAGGTGGGGCCTGGGAATGTGCATGTCACACAGGCTCCCGGCGTGATGGTGCCGCTGGTACAGGGCGCACACGTTGAGTCGCACCAGTCCTGGCAGAGGGAGCAGCTTGGACTGAGCTGGGCGACAAGAAGGCGGAGAAGCACAGCGTGGGCTGGAAACGTGTGGAGCAAGAGGCCTGACCTACAGAGACTGGTGGTGACGTTACAGGTGGCAGATGCGTGGCCAGGGGAGCCAGGGGCCACGTCCAAGGCCAGGAGGCTGGCTCCAGGCTCTGTTATGGGAGGAGGAGCTACGTGTGGGGAGGGCACACGCAGGAAAGCCTGGGACTTGGGGGGCCAAGTGGGCAAGCCGGGGCCTTGGGTTGGAGGCTGTCACCAGGGAGGTCCAGAGAGGGCACCCCACCTCCAGGCCAGCTGGGGGAACCAGTTCACAAATGTCACTCTCTCAGCCAAGCTGGGTGTCCGCAACTGCTGGCACCCGGGCGCGGGGGCGAACTCCGCTGAAAGGGTCCCCGGTTTGGATTGTCTTAAGGAGACAAAACTGAGACGGGCCATAGTGAGACCCATCAGGAGGCCTCAGGGAGCCTCCTTCCCACCGTGACTGTTGGCGAAAGGCAGGGCCCCTCCATCTGCGAGGCTGCCCACCCCCCATGGAGCGCGGCGGAGCCCAGACCGCTTAACACAGCCCGGCAGGGCCCGCGCCCGCAGACCTTCCCCAGCTGGTAGGAGCTGTTTTCTTTTCTCCCCTAAGAGGTTCGTTCCTGGTCATAAATTCCGCCGGCCGGCCGGTCAGGCTCGGATGTCCGCGTTGGTAAACACGGTGGTTAAAAACACGCTTCCTGGCTGCAGAAGGCGGCCCTGACAATGGGGCCTTGTCCCCGGCAGCAAATCCGACGGCCACCTTCTTTGATTCCTTAACCTTGCTGCAGGCTTGTATGAAATTGGCCCCATTCTCTGGGGTCCATCAAACGTGCATTTAAACGGCTTCATTAGCATCTCCCTCTGATCCATAACCGCGGGGCCAATGCAGCAGGCACTCGGGCCAGGCAGCCGTGGGTTTCTATCTGGTGAACATCTAAAACTCCTTGACAAAGTTCCTTTTAAAATTTACTTCCTTTGTTCTGCCTTCATCTTCTGTTGAGATCTTTAGTGGCCAATGTACTCCGAGATGACTTGGGGACAAAAATCCCGTCTGGCCCAGACCGTAAATCTAGCCTCCATTCAGACGGGTTAAATGCATGCTTTATGTCTATTGTCACAGGCTCTGCCCAGCTCCTGCGCCTTTAAGGGTTTCCTACCATAAATTAAGCCCATCACCCCGTGGTCGTGGTCGAGGGAGGGGACGGCCTGGCTGCAGTGCAGAAGGCCGGCATCTACCACAGGAGCAGGCTGGGCCCAGGCCACCAGGCACGGGCACCAGCCGCTCTGCACAGCCCACCCATCGCCCTGGACTTTTGCCCTCATGCTATTCAGGAGTCTTGATTGCAAGAGGCATTAAACCCACTCGAAGTGGATTCGACCACAACGTATTGGCCAGCAAACAGGAAGTCCCGGGGCCGAGGAGCGGCCCAGAGCGGGGCTCCTCTCTCTCTCTCTCTCTCTCTCCCGCTGTGGTCCCCATCCCCACGCACCCTCCTGGAGGTTTGGTGGCAACAGCACCTGGAGCCTCAGGTCCCCTCAGGTTCAAGTCCAGCAGGACGGAGCAAGAGTCTTTTCCCAGCATTTCCTAGCAAGAGCCCATTGACTGTGACTGGGGCACAGGACCATCTCTGACCAGTCGCAGGCCTGGGTTGTGAATCCACACCCAAAGGGGACTCCGGGGTTGGGAGGAGCCCTCCCCAGAGGAAATAGGGTCAGGGTGTCCAGAAGAGGGGTGGATGGGTGCTGGGCAGCGGAAAAGCAGACACTCACTGTGGTCTGTGGCCAAAGGCCGTGTGTCACAGGCCTCAGATGCACAGGGGCGGGCAGCAACTCACACGGGCTGGAACCCTGGGGGTCTGTCTTGGCTTCAGCCTGTGATTCTGTCACCCTCATGGTCATCAGGGGTCATCAGGCTGCCCTGAGGGGCTCACTAACATGCTGAGTTTTTTGCTTTTTCACCCCTTTGCACTTCATTTTGGAACTTTCTGCAGCTACGTCTTCCAGGCCTCTGAGCGTTTCTTCCAGAGCAGGTGTGTCCACCCTGCGGCCCCGGATGGCGTTGAGTGCAGCCCGACACACATTCTTAAAACATTGTGTGATTTTTTTTTGGGGGGTGACCTTTGTTTTAGCTCATCAGCTATGGTTAGTGTGAGTGTATTGTATGTGTGGCCCAAGACAAAACTTTTCCCAATGTGGCCCAGGGACACCACAAGGCTGGATGCCGCTGTCCTAGAGGGTCCCATCGATGGCTCGTTCCACCCCGGACACGTTGTCTTCTTCTTCCCTCGCAGTTTATTTTGGGCAAGCTGGTTGACAGTGTTGGTGAAGTCGCCTGCATGCCTCTTGATTTGCTACTTTTTCTGCCAGTTAACGAGAGGGAGTGTTGAAACCTTCCACTGTAGTGGTGGAGTGTCCATTTCCGTTTTCAGTTCGGTCCGCGTTTGCCCAGTGTATGACTCCCTTACGCAGTGCGCACGCATTTGGGATGGCCACGTCTTGGTTAAGTGACCCTTTGGGCCCCGTGAAATGTCCTTCCTGGGGCGTTTTCCCACTTTAGACCTATCTGCGTATTTATACCTCGTGGGAGCTTCTCGTGTGCAGCCGGGGGCGGGCCTGGAGCTGTATTCCGGTCTGACAATGTCCAGGCAGCATTTCGAAGGGTAAGTACTTTCGGCGGACTCAGCATTGTGTCCCACGTCACAGGTTTCTCAGGAAACAAGCGTGTGTCTCCCTGTCGTTCGTCATCTCCAGCGGGTCCTCTGTGGCCAATAGGAGACCCTGAGACTGCGGGAGGGGGTGTGGTCGCGTCCCAGGGGGAAGGCCTCCCTCTGTACACAAATCAATGGGTCCATAGGGGCCACTTTCATCCCAGTTGAATCGGTCAGGAATGACTTAACCGGCCGCACCAGAGGGGACCTTTTCTCTTTTGACACCGGAGGTAGGTTTGCCCTAGAATTAGTTGGCAGCTTGTACCTATTGTTAAGCCTCTTCCCACACCTTTCGTGCCAGGACAGTGAGCATAACCGAAAGAGGTTTGGGAGCATAGATCTTTTTAAGAAAACCCTCCCAGCCTCCTCCCCCTGCGTGCAGCTGAAATGGAGCAGAAAAGGGAAACTGAGCCTCCCTGAGCAGGGACATCGAATATCAAAGGCAACCTGCCCCGCCTGCGGGCGCCGATCCTGGGGCCCCATCTGGACCGCTGCCCCCATGCCTCGCTGGAGGTGGGCAGACGGGGACGGTCCCCTCACCCAGGTCACCCGATCTGCTCCCACCACCCCACTCGCCCACCCTCTGCGGGCTCAGGTTAGCCCTGGAAACCACCCCCACGTCTGCGAACGACACACGTCATCTGTCAGGACAAAGCAGGAGGGCGTGGATGCCTCCACTGGGCTCTGAGTCAAAACCAAAGGGCATTTTAAACCCTTAAGGGCCTTCTGACCAGCGTAGGGAAGCCCCGTGATGCACGCGGGGACACCAAGGGGATCCCACTCTGGTCCCGGGGGGTCCCGTGTGAGTGGGAAACACCAAAGATCAGACAGGAGAACCGGTCCCCCCATTGCTAAGTGGCAGTGGGGACAACAGGGGCTCCAGGATCAGAAGAGGGACCGGGAAGCAAGTCCGATGAACCTGACCGGACGCCCATGCGGGCTCCTGGAGGACGTGTCCCCGGATGACACGGCACTTGCACCTCTTGTTCACAAAGGGGTGGGTAGTTTTGCACGCACCCTCTGGTGTGTGGGGGACGACGGGAGCCCCACACGCGGCCTCGTTTGCTCATCCCCAGCCCCCCTGTCCGTGGTGGAAACAGGCCGAGGTGCAGGCACAGGTGCAAAGCAAAGCCCTTCTCAAGGGGGGTCTGCGCCCCAAAGCCAGGTGGGCGCTGGGGGCAGGCTGGCGCCATCTCCCATGGGCGGGGGTGCCATGGGCCCAGGCAGGGGCCCCGTGGGAGCCGACCACGGGGCCTGGGACGACAGGTACTGGATGAAAAGGCGGCGCCCCCTGGGCCGGGAATTGCGGACGTGGTGGGGGGCCCCGTGTGTGGCCCCGGCGGGCTCTCACCCAGCTGCATTCCTGTCCCAAGCAGCTTGGTCAGGGCGTCGTGGGACTGGGCGGCACCCACAGAAGTTGTCCTCCTGCGTGCTTATTTCACAGAGAAGAAACCGGGGCGTGGGGTGGCGGGGGTGGGGAGTGTTCGGGAATCACGGGCCAATAAACGGCCAGGCAAGGCTGAGGTGCTAGGACGCGCTCCTGGCCTCCCTGTCCCTGGTCCTCGCGTGGGCACTAGCGTTTCCTTGGGAATGACACAGCACCTGAGTGAGGCCCGGGCATTGACCCTTTCCCCGGGCTGGTCGAGTTTGGGGGGTCAGCGCGTGTGGTGGGGGTGGCATGGGGGCTAATGTAGGGGAGAGGCTTAGGGCTGGGCAGCTTGTTCCACTCCCATGAACCCGACTCTTGCTGGCTCCCACGCTTGGTGAAAATCCCCAACCCTGCGTGCAGCAAAGGCTTCTGGGGCCGAGGGCTGTTCCCCACCCCCAGCGCCTGCCCTTACAGACCCAGGAGACATACCTGGGTTGCTGCGGGCCTCCCTCCTCCCAGTCACAGGCCTGAGCATCTGAATCAGGCGAATGAAAGACAGTCTCCAAGGCCTGGGGCCTGGGGACCTGGCCACATCCCTCATTCTGCTGTCCCCTCCCTGCCCTCCCAGTGGAGACTGTGCAGGCCCTTCCTCGGGTGCAGGCTTGGTCCCTGGGTGTTGGCAGGAGGCACCGCTGGTTGCCGATGAAGAGAATGACGTTTAAGCACCAGGTTAAGGCCCTCACCCACCTGGGTCCACCCCAAGGTTCAGCAGGGGCTCCCCAGCCTGCATGTCACCCCTGCCCCTGGGTCATGTTTCTGGGTTCCAAGCTGGCCCTCAGGACAACTTGCCCCAGCTGGACCTCAGGGCCACAATGTCCAGGCTTGGAGGTTGTCTCTTCCCTCCAAGACCAGAGGTGACAAGGACCTGGCTGGGCTGGCCTGGCTGCTACCCTGTGGTCCTCAAGGGCGGGAGGACACCACAGGGCTGGAGGCCCTCAGATAGACCCCCCTCCCCGCAGGAACCCGTAAAGGACCTTTCAGACGTGGCCTTAGTGATAAACACGCCTTACGGTTAGGTCAGCTTCTTAAAGTGTGCCGTCTGCTGTGGTTTCTTTTCCGTTCTAAATGGCTAGCTTTGGGCTTAATTTGTTTTGTGAGTTGATGTTCTTTTCCCTTAAACAGGCCCCCCAGATTGCATGAGCTTCGGGGCCCCCGCCCCGCCCCCAGCCCTGCTGTTTGCCCCACCTCCTGTCACTCGGGGCGAGGGAAGGCTTGGGGGGAGGCCCAGGGTTTGTATTATCGCACTTCCCATAGGAGTTGCACTCAGAAGAGTGTTCCCCATCTTTCTGAGAGAGGCGAAAGCTGTTGCAGGTATTCAATTCCCGGTCCTAGGGTTCATGGGGCTCTCGGGTCCCCGCGGAGGCCTCTGGTGAAAGAGGAAGCCCGAGAAGCTGAGCCGGTGCGGGCGGGGCTCTGCGGGATCTGAGTCAGACCAGATGGCAGCAGCAGGTGAGCAAGTGAGCAGGTGAACTGCAGAGCAGGGCTTGGGGACAGCCTCCTCCTCCTCCTTCCCCAGGGGTCTCCAGGTCCCGCCTTTGCCCACACCAGGACGAGATGCCAGAGGAGGCAGGCTGTGTATGGTGTCGCCAGCCCCGGCCAGAGCTGACCGGCGCCTCCCGAGCATCAGGGCGGGCAGACTGCTTTATCACGACCAATGCTCTGCTGTCCGTGGCCTGTGGCCGTGTCCCCATGGGCATGTGTGCCCATGCCTGTGTGCTCATGTGTGAGGAAGGATGGCACGTTGTGGGCGGGTGGGGGCGGGGCAGCCCCTGCTGAAGGTAAGGTCCTCTCTCTCACAGCCCAGGATCCACAGCTGCTTCAGTGCGGCCCTTGACCCTGTTGGCTCTAGGGATGTGTCTGTGGATGAATTTAAAGTCTCCCTTGGCTTGGGATTTCTAAGAACTAGAAATTCTTACTATGTAAGAGAAATACAGTCAAAGCCATTTGTCCACCTGTCCACCCATCCACCACCCATCCTTCCATCCATCACCCATCTCTCCATTCAATACTCACTGAAGCACAGATAATGCTGGGACAAGCTCTGGCTGCTGGGCGCTGGGGACTGGGTGAATCAGACGTGGTCTTTGCCCTGAGGAGTTGTCAGCCCCGTTCTAAAGAAACATCTGGGGAGAAACACGGGCAACGTGGCAGGATCCATGGCTGAGGCCGTGACAGTGGGTGCCCCAAAGGGCCCTCATCTCAGGGGAGGAGACCTCAGAGCTGAGTCTTAAAGAACAAGGACTTCAGGTGGAGGAAGGAAGAGAGGGACATTTCAGGCCCAGGGACACCTCTGTACCTCTGCCTGGAGGGACAGGTGCCACAGCAGTGCTCGAGCACCTCCAAGGGAATGCCCGTGCCCGTCGCGTCTGGCTTTTGCCCCTCGGGCACTGAATCAGGGCTGGTCTGTGTAGGGAACAGAGGGCAGGGGAGCTGGCTGTCCGTGGCTAGGCCACAAAGGCCATTGCAGCGTCTACTTCAGTCCCGTAAAGCCCTCTCTCTGAGGGGAGCCTTTGAGGGGACTGCCCCCAGCCAACGTCTGCCTGCAGCCTTGGGGGAGACCTCGGCCAGCACTGCCCGTGCACGCCCCCCGTGTTCCTGAACCACAGACAGCAACGCGCACGGTCGTCTGACCCGCCCGTTTGGGGTATTTGTCACGCGGCCGCCGGTAACGAACGCACGCGGCATGGGGAGGGTCCTGGTGAGGCCCCCGCGCAGTCCGGGGGGCGGCATGCCTGGGGACCCCCGCGGGCTTGTGCTTGGGGAGAGGTGCCTGCGTCAGCGTCTGTCTCAGGGTCACGCTCGCCCTTAGCACGGCAGGACCCGCGGTTCACTCCTTTTCGGCGCCGGGGAGCACCCCACTGCTCGGGTGCAGCGAAGGCCGTTGCTCTGTTCGCCGGCGGACGTGGACGGGCCTTCGGGTGGTTTCCGGCTTTTGGCAATGGGAAGTCAAGCTGCCCAAAGCACGCCCGTACAGTTGTTGTGGGAATGAGGGTTCCGTCCTCGTGGGGACGCACCTAGGGGCCTGGGCCAAGCGAACGCCTTACAGGAAACCACCAGCTGCTTTGCAAACGGGCCTCACTGCGCTGCGCTCCCATCTGCAACGGGCGCGAGTTCTGACTCCCCCTCCCCCTCCAGCGCTCCGGACTGTCCGGCTGTCCTCAGGGTGAGTCGGGGCTGGGTCGCGTCCCGCTGCAAGGGGTCAGTGCTACTGCGGCCCGCTCTCCGTGGGCTTCCCTTAAGGATGGACGGCGTGGCTGTCGTCTCGTGTGCGTGTTCTGCACCGATCCGTCCTGTGCGCGCAGCGTTTGCTCAGACAGTTGGCTCGTCCCTTCTCTTTTACTGTGTCGTTCGCTTTCTTCCCACGGCGTCCTGAGCGCTCCGTAACCCCGCTGCATGCACGCGCCTCGTCAGAGGTGCAAACATTTCCCCCCAGCCTGAGGCCCGTCTCTTCCGTTTTCTTAAAGCCTGTCTTCCAATGATCAGAACGTTTTCGTTGTAATGACGTCTAATTTATCGATTTCTTCTTTTATAGATTTTTTAATATTAATCTTTTTTTAAATGTATTTTTATTGTTAGACTTACTGGGGTGACGTCTGTTAGCAAGGATTACATAGGTTTCAGGCACACGAGTCTATAGTGTATCATCAAGTTGTTGTATAGCAAGTTCACCACCCAGTGTGGGTTCTCTCTCCATCACCCCATACTTAGCTGCCTCTCCTCTCCCGCCCTCCCACTTCTCCCCTCCCTAACCCACGTGTCCCCAAATAAACATTAAACTATTGCTTGTGTCCATGGGTTATTTGTTTGTTTGTTCGTTTCTTTTCTCTTTGTTGCTTTCAGTTTTATAGTCTACACGTGAGTGAAGTCATACGGTTCTTGGTGTTTTCTGTCTGGCTTATTTCACTAAGCATGATGGTCTCCAGGTCCATCCATTTAAATCTTTTTATTGATTGTGCTTTTGGTGTCACATCAAAGAAATCTTTGCCTAACCCGAGGTTCCAAAGATTTAGCTCCCCTGTTTTCTTGTAGAATGTTTATAGCTTTAGATTTTACATTTAATGAAGTCAGTGATCCATTGTGAGCTTCTTAGGGATGTGTGTTTATAATAGTCATCAAGTTTGGGAAGATTTCAGCCATGATTTCCTCAATTGTTCTTACTGTCCTTCTTTCTGTCTGGGACTCCGTCACCAGGAACATTAGGCCTCCTAATGTCCCACGGGTCACTGCGTCCCCACTCATTTTCTTCAGTCTTTTTCCTTCCTTTCCTTCGGTTTGGAGCGTTTTAAAATTATTAGGTCTTAGAGTTTCCTGATGGCTTGTTCTGCAGTATGTAATCTGCTATTAAGTCTATGTGGTGAAAATTTCATTTCAGATGTTGTATTTGTCATTCTAGAAGTTCCGTGTGTGTGTGTGTGTGTGTGTGTGTGTCTTCTACTTCCCCTTAGGTTCACATTTTCCTTTGAATTCTTAAACGTATTTATAATAGAGATTTTAAAGTCATTGTGAATCCACTATCTCTGTCATATCTGAGTCTTTTCCTTTTGAAGGGTCTCTCTGTGAGTCACGGGCCCGGTTTTGCTGCCTGTTGGCACGTCTGGGCATTGTGGATGCCACGTTGCTCTGAGTTTGCATCTTGTTCTTGTCTGTCCTTTACAGTGGATTGAAATGTGCTCTAGCAGGCCGTGAAGTTCTGTGTGAATCGGTTTAATCCTTTGGGGGCTTGTTTCTAGGCCCTGTTGGTGCAGTTCTAGAGCAGCCTGTGCCGTAGCTCATCTCCATGACGAGGGCGCGATCCTCCAGCTGCGTTGAGTGTCCCGGGCGTTCAGCAAGGTCTCTGGGCTCCAGCTGGTAGGAACTCGCACGCGTCTCAGCCGTGGGTGCGCTCGGGGGTCGCTGCGCGCCCAGCTCTGCAGGCATGCTTGACCCTGGCTCCCTCTGCAGTTTCCTCGCTCATATCTGCAGCTTAGTCTTCGGGCAAAGACTCAGGGAGACCCTGTGAGTGTTTCTGGAATTCCTTCTCTGGTTAGTTCCTTCCTTGTTAGTACTCTGCCTCACAAATTCCAGCGCTCCGACATCCCGAAGCTCCTCTCTCTGTTTGCTCAACTCAGGGAGATCGCCACCCACCACCCCCCGCCCTTCACTGTGGTCTGGACGTGGCCCCCCCGGGCAGGAGGCCAGGGTGAGCCCAAGGTGCACCTTTGCTTTCCCCTTCGCTGGAGACCGCAGCCCTCAGCTGCCTGCGGTCTGATCCCCGAAACCAGTGGTTTCGTGCATTAGTCCACTCTCTGGCGCGTGTTGGTTTGCGTGCTTTGATGGGGAGGGCGGGTCCTCCGCGGGCGGCCGTGGAAATCCCACCTTTAAGTTTCTCCACCTGAGAAATGGGATGACAACACCCCCGCCCGGGGCCTCTCCCCCGACGTCAGCCCTGGTACCTCCCTCTACTTTGCGTCTTTATGAGTCTGAGCACTCTAAGTACCCCCCTCATTTCTTTCTATCGCCGAAAACTGCGGGAATCCTCTCATAGCTGTGCCAGGTGATTGGGTGGGGGAGCCTCCGGGTTCCCAGCAAGGTGAGGTTCGAGGCACCCTGCCTGGACCTCCCACTGGATCCCCTGTCTTTAATGTCTAGATTTTGATGCAGCCCATCATCGACTCTCTTATTCCTGGTCTCAGCCTGCCAGCTGCCCCTCCCACCCCGGGTCCCCACCTGTCCTGTGGGCTCGGTCACCTCTGCTCTGCGTCTCGCTGGCCTTGGCGTGCCCGTGTGCACGTCGGGCGTTTGTGAGTCCTGGGGGGTTCGTGAGCCTTGGGGGGTTCGTAAGCCCTGGGGGGTTCGTGAGCCCTGGGGGTTCGTGAGCCTTGGGGGGTTCGTGAGCCCTGGGGGTTCGTGAGCCTTGGGGGGTTCGTGAGCCCTGGGGGTTCGTGAGCCTTGGGGGGTTCGTAAGCCCTGGGGGTCGGGTTGTGTGGGCTCCATGCCCTGTAGGCGCAGCCCCAGCCCACTGCGTTTCCTCTGGCCGTGGCGCGGGCTCCTTCCCGGGCGGCTTGCGGGACAGCAGGGCGCCCCGGGCCTGGGTCTGCCCGTGGGGGGCGTGTGCATCAAAGGGGCCGCGGCAGCTGAAGCAACCTCGCCCGGATTCTTGAATGCGGCCTCTTGACAGACGGATTGTGTAACGGCATTCCCAAGGAAACGCCTGCCCCTGGGAGAAGGTGCGAGGGCTTCCCAGACACTCCAGGGGCCCCGCTGGGTGAATGACCTCACGATTCCATTGCAGGGGCTCTCCCGCTGGCCAAGTACCCGGCACACGGACGCCCGCCTGCGCAGGCTCGTCCGGATGGGGGGACGCTGGGATCCAGGTAGCGTCTGCAATCCCGGGTGCTTCGAAAATGCACATCCCCACCCAGCCCTCATGCCCTGCACCCGGGACAAAGGGGCTGCTGCCGGCAGACCCGCTTGCGCCCTGGTATCTAAATACCTTGCTGCTGAGGACACGAAGGGTCCCGTCTGTCTGCGCACGACAGCGTCCAGCAGGCTGGGGTGGCGGCGAGCTAGCCTGCAGTGTCCTTCCTCCGTGGGCCGTGGCTTACCCTCCGTCCCCAAGACCGCAGGTGCCACCTGCAGTTAAGATTTCCGAGTAGGGTCATCCCAGACACCCAGCCGTCCAGTTGGTGCTGGCCGTGGCCTCCCAGGAGTTGGGGTGCAGGCCTGGCTGGCATGAAACCCTCCCAGACAGGGATGGGACGGTCTCCTTGTCACCATGCCTCCAGTGACCCAGCCCCCCCGTCCTTCTGTCCTTTTTGTCCCCTGTCCCTTCACTTAGGATAGCAGTGGTTCTCAACCTGGGGGGCGCGACCCCTTTGGGGGCCGAACGACCCTTTCACAGGGGTCGCCTAAGACTATCGGGAAACACATATCAGACATTTCCATCGATTCATAACAGCAGCAACGTGATAGCTATGACGTAGCAACGTCAATAACCGTGTGGGGGTCCCCACGCTGTGAGGAACCGTGTTAAAGGGTCCGGCGTGAGGAAGGCCGAGCACCACTGGGCTAGAGGCAAACGAGCCGGTTCCAAGTCCAGCCCCAGCGCCGCTGAGCTGGGTGGCCCAGCCCTCACGTCCTCATGGGGGAATGGGCGTGGACCCCGCTGCCCCACGGGGACGTTGGGGACAGAAAACAAGGGAAGTGTCTAGGACGTGCCTGGCCCGGAGAGGGGCTCGAGGAGCCATGCCGGTGGCATCCAGTTACCTTCTCACTAGTTTGACTGTCAGTCACCCAACTGTGTGCCGCGGGTCCCTGCCCCAGACAGGTCCCTTCCAGGCATCCCCAAGGGCCCTGGGCGTGGTGCTGACAGCCTGAGCAGTGAGCGCTCACAGCCGGGGCTTCCCAGACAGCCGCGTGCCTCGGTTTCCCCAAACGTGAAATGGAGGTGACGCGACGGCCGCTTCTCACGGGAAGGTTGTGTGGATTAAACAAGCATTTGTGCGCTTGGCCCAGGGCCTGGCCCCGTGACGATTATGAGCATGACGCTGTGGGCGCCACTGCGAGGCTGACGTCACTGCTCTGAGCCCCGGGACACGGGAGGTTGAGGGGATTTTGTCCTTTGCCGGGGGCGGGGGCGGATGTCAGAAGTTCTGAGAAAGGACCAGCGAGGGCGCTGATGCACACTGGGGGCCCCTCTTGGCATAGGGGGGCAGGAAGGCCGGGGCAGGAAGACCCTCAGGATGTCTAAAGCCCCCGCCCCGTCCCCTGTGATTTCTCCGGGCTCCTGGTCCGGCCTGTGGCAGCCAGACCCTTCCGGGGCCCCGGGGCCCGAGCACAGCGGCGGAGAATGTGTCCTGATGGCCCCCAGGGTGGGCCCCAGGCAGCCCTCGCGGGCACCCGCGTCCCGGGGCCTCCTCACGTGCTCCCCGCCCCCGCGGCTTGCACACAGCTGGGAGCCGCCCGGCCCGTCACCAGCAGCCAGGGACAGAGTGCGTATTGTCAGGGGGGCCAGCCCAGCCTTTGTGCCCTGCCGGCCGCCTCTGACCACAGGACTCCCTCGGGCTCAGCCTGGTTCACACCAGGAGGCTCCCACTCCTGCGGGGCAGCCCCTCACCCCCACTTCAGGGCCGAGGCCGCAGCCGGCCAAACAGGCTGCGGGTCCCAGAGCCTGACTGCTGCTGTGTCTGCCGCGGCCTTGGCCCCGAGGCCGGCTGCCAACAATGTCCCCGTGCGAATACCTGCTCGGGCCATCTCCTGTGGGAACCGGAGTCACACAGGCCTGGCGTTTGTCCCTGGCCTGTCTTGTGACATTAGGCAGATCAAAGCCCCATTGTCAAAAGTCGTGTTCTGGGCTCGGCCGCCGGGAGCCCGCGTGCCGGGGCGGCCCTGCCCTCATCGCTGACGCGCTCGGGGGGAGAGCTGACCACGGAGCCCCGGGCTTCCTCCGGGGCCGGCGCACCGAAGGGGAACCGGGCGCGCCCCGAGAAGCCACGAGAGAGCGTGGGGCTCCTCGGAGGAGCAGGCTCCCACCGGGTCCCGCGGGCAGCAGCTACGAGGCGGGGAGAGCCGGCAGGGACACCGGAGGCCTCGTGAGGGGCGGGGTGGGAAGGGGCCGGGCTGCGGGGCGCCTCGGCCCAGCCCCTGCGAGCACAGGCACGGGTGGGGGGTGGGGCGCAGGCTTGGACAAGCCTGAACCGTGAGAGGTGAGAAAGCCCGAGGCCTGCCCAGGGACAGGTTCCCTGCCTCCCAAGTCCCAGCCCGGTGTCCAGTGCGGGGGCAACCCGGTCAGTCACCCACCCCAGGGGCAGTTTGGGAGCCAGGGGGACCCTGACGCATCTTACGGTCCCTGGTGGCGGCTGCCTGGGGCATGTGTGGGCGTGGGGACGCGGGGGTGCTGAGAGGGATTCGCGATGGGTGCCCGGCGGGCTCCTGGGGACGGGCGTGCGTCACGTCCCTGTCGCCTCTGGTGTGTCAGCCGGGACACGCCAGGTGTTCCTGCAGTGACAAATAAACCTCCGAGTCTCAACGGCGTCACACTGCAAAGACTGCTTTCTCTCCCACACACGGTCCTCAGGGGAGGGAATAGCCCATCAGGACATCCGTCCTGCACACGGCGGGCCTGTGACCCAGGTGCTGTCACCTCATGTGTCCGCCGCGGGACGGGCGGACGTGGCTCTTCATCGCCTCGGCCTGCAGGTGACACGCCCCTTCCGCGCACGTCTCCGGGCCCAGAACTACTCCTGTGCGTGCCGCCCTCCGCGCCCCCAGGAGCGCCGTGGTACCCGGGGGTGTGGGACAGGCTGCCGTGCACAGGGACACAAAGCCCGTGGTTCCTGGACAGGGAGGTCACTTGAGCCAAACCCACAAAGGGTGGTGGCGGGGATCACAGTCAGGTTGGCCTAACTCCCAGGCTGGCATTTTTGGGGGTGGGCCACAGTGCCACACTGTCTA
The DNA here is from genome assembly GCA_004026885.1 of Lyroderma lyra. NCBI lineage: Eukaryota > Metazoa > Chordata > Mammalia > Chiroptera > Megadermatidae > Lyroderma > Lyroderma lyra. Next base: position 4,109 of record PVJL010012356.1, on the reverse strand, counting down.
GACCCCCCTTTCTATCCGCTTCTCAGCTGTTGTTCTGTGAATTCTGTCACCCCCACCCGCCCCCACCCAGAGGTCCCTCCTTTGACCGGGAAGCCCAGTGGAGGGCCCCTGGGCTGCGGTGACCCTGCCAACGGGTGTCCCCCCCCCCCATGTCCTCTGTGCTGGGGCGCAGCCACTCGCCAGCCGGTGCGGGATGACCTGACGGGGGGTGGGGGAACACGAGGCTGCCCCTTGGCTAAGCTCCCTGGCTCATCCTCCAAAGACGAGGGCAGTGTCCTGGGGCCACGCTCAGTTCATTCCGTGCTGGACAGGACTCGGGGGGCGCAGGGTGGCTCGGCAGTTGTATAACCGGGGAGCCCAGGGAGTTCAGCTTCACCATAACTGGATCCAGGAGCTCAAATACGCTCCTCAGAGCTCGGTCCCGCGGCCTCCGTGCCCCGCCCCTGCCCTCCGTGCCCCCTCCGTGCCCCGCCCCTGCCCTCCGTGCCCCCTCCGTGCCCCGCCCCTGCCCTCCGTGCCCCCTCCGTGCCCCGCCCCTGCCCTCCGTGCCCCCTCCGTGCCCCGCCCCTGCCCTCCGTGCCCCCTCCGTGCCCCGCCCCTGCCCTCCGTGCCCCCTCCGTGCCCCGCCCCTGCCCTCCTCCGAGGGCACGCACCCCGGGGGCAGCTCTGCTGGGTCACTTGGGCGCGCAGTGCTGTAGCCGGAGGCACGGCCGCCCTGGGCCTGGGGAACGCCCTTCGCCCCTCTGAGGCGTGTACTGGGAGGAGGCGCCCGTGCCCACCACGCTGCCCCAGGCTGCTGGCACCCTTCCCGGTGCCTTCCGTGCTGGAAATGCAGGGGTGCACTCTGCAGGGGCCCCGGGAACGAGGTGCTCACTCGGCCCGGAGAGTGGGTGGGCAGGGAAGGCTTCCTAGGGGAGGAGTGTTTGCAGACAGTCCAAGGAGGGATGGGGAGGGCATGCAGGCAGGGGGAGGCCCCGGGGGTGGAAGGGGGTGCCCACTGGGGGACGAGAGGCGTGGGCGGGGAGGCAGCACCTAAGGCTGGGGAGGCCGTCTGGGGCCCCAGGTCCCATCCCTCAAGATTGGGGTGAGCTACTTAAAGAACCCCAAATCGCAAGCAAACTGTAACACCTGGGAAGAGTGGACCGGGGCTGGGGTGCACGTCTGGACCTCAGCCGGCCGGAACGGGCTGAGAACGTCGTCAGCACTGCACCCACAGCCCAGCACCAAGCACCTCGAGACCCCAAGGCACCCCCCGAGGGCCAAGGGCTGGGATTAGGGACAGGCTGGTGGGAAGTGACAGTGACCAGCTGAGGGTCATTGTTCTTTGTGGGGTCTCAGCTGAAGAGCCCAGAGGAGAGCGTGAGGACCCCCCATGAGCACCCGCTGTGGGCCAGGCAGACCTGCCTGAGGATGTGATGTGACACCCTCGTGGGGGGGACAGCCGCCTAGTGAACACTGGGGACGTGCTCCTTCACGTTGTCCCTGCTCCCAGAGAGCAGCGTGCTTCCCGGTGGGGGGGGGGGACGACAAGTGTGGCCCCTGTGCCAGGTGCAGAGGAGCCCCCGACGGGGGAACGAGTGGGTGGTGAGTGCTCCAGGAGTGCACCCCGACTCCTGGTGGCCGACTGGGGTGGGGGGAGACACGAGGAGCTGGCCGGCGCTCAGGAGCGGGCGGTAAGCATGGTGCCCGAAGGATTGTGGGGGGACACCCAGCAGAGAGGGGCACGGAGGGCCCGTCAGCTGGGAGGCCAGGTGGGGCCCCGGGCAGATCACAGGCGCTGCTGGGGGACCACGGGGCTCATTTGGGGTGAGGCTGCCAGGAGGAGGCCCCCGGGCAACCAGCCCTCCTGCCAGCCCGGGCGGCTGGGGAACTGGGCCTGATGGTGCCCGGCTGGGAGCCCACCTTCGCCCACCATTGGGGCAGCCAGTCCCCCAAGACCCTGGGGGCGGTGCAAGGGGCTTTGGGAAGTGTTGGGGGGCAAGGCACTCCGGGACTTAGTTTGGGACGTGCCCGGGGGCCCTGCCTGAGCCGCCCGGTGGGCGCCGTGGTGGGCGGGGAGGGGAGTGAGGGCGGGCGGAGGTCCAGAGGGCAGCCGGCCCCACGGAGCAGTGAGGACCCGGTCTCTGGAGGCCTTTCAGCCAGAACCAGGCCCGTCAGGCTGTCAGCCAGACGGAGGCAGCAGAGGGTAGGGGTTCAGAGCACGGCCCTGTGGTCCGCACCCAGCCAGCCGGCCCGCCAGCCCCTACTAGGTGCACGACACAGTTCTGGGTTTGGATGGCGGCTCGTCCCCGTCCTCGTCCTGTGACCTTGGGCAGGTCGCTTCCCTTCCCTGAGCCGCTGTCCCCACTGCACTGGGTCTGGTCCCACCTCCTGGCCAGCTGGGGAGCGTGAGTCTGATAAGCAGGGCCTCAAACAGCCCTCGGGGAATCCCAGGCCCTCGGTCAGGCCACGGGGGTGTCGCTGGCTTTGGGTGGCCCCCTCCCCAGCCTCGGACGGGGCAGAGTGCAGGTGTGGGCGTGAGCAGGGGCCCCCGGGCTTTGAGGGGCGGCGTGGGGACACGCAGGGCCTCTGTGTGGAGGAGCTGCGGCCCCGGCCTGGTCACAGGTGGGGATCCTGCCACTCAGAGCCCCTCCTCGGTGGCTGACACGGCGTGGGAAGACGCCAGCTCCGGCGCTGCATGTCCCGCAGATTGACAAGGTCCAGGGCCCGTGCGCTGCCTCCCCATGGGCGGGATTGACGGCTGACCAGTGGGGGGCCGAGGGCCGGGAGGGGGGCCGTGCTGGGAACAGCGAGCCCCCGCCTCCCTCCGGGACCCACTCCCTCCCTTCAGGCCTGTCCCTGGCCCCTCGGTTGGGATATCTGAGGGTAAGGGGCTGAGGCCCCACAGTGGCCCTGAGGTGGTGGCCGCAGCCACACCACCAAGGCCATGGAGTGCTCCGAAGGGGACGCAGGTTCTCTCTGAAGGGGCCCTGGTGCCCTCAGCAGGGTCTCCCGCTCCCACTGGCACTCTTTCCTCCTGTCCCGCACTCTGGGGCACACGTGTCCCCTCCACTCCTCCCACAGGCCCCGCCCCGCCAGGCCCAGGACCACCCAGACTCTCGCCCCGTAACAGCCACCAAGCCCCTGACCCACGCTGGCCCCCCCCGCGGGCTCGGGGTGGAGATGGGAATCTGGCACTGGACCCGGCGCACGTCCCAGGGCACACCTTGGCCGGGTGAGGTTGGGAGCCCGGACAGACCGCGCAGCCTCTCTGTCCAGCCGCCTGTCCCTTGTGGTCTCAGGTGACTTGGTTTTCAGCCGGGACCTCAGTCTCAGTCTGCAGAAACTGGAAGGACCCATGGAGATGGCCCGGACAGCGGGCTAGGGAGCCCTGGGCTGGGAGGGGAGCACCGGGGACTGTGGTCAGGGCGATGGCGAGGCCCGTGTTCTCACGCCTGTCTGATCTCCGAGGTGGGTGTCCCTCCAGGGACACATGCCAGGTCAGTGTCAGGGCCATGGCTCTCCCTCCAGCTTCCCACGGGTTTACCTGCAGCCCCCCAGCCTCAGTGGAAGGAGGAGAGAGATGAGGGAGGGGAGGCTGTTCTGCTGGAAGCTGTGATTTAGGTGCCTAGACTTGGCCTTAGCCCTCACTCACCTTCCTTCAGCTACAGGGCTGTTAGCATAGCAGAGAGGACACTGGCTCTGTAAGGTGACTGAAAGTCCCCAGGCAGCACTCAGACCATGAAGCTGGCCCTCAGCTTGGGATGGGCGTTGGGTGTTTGAGAAGAATCTCTTATGCAATTGGCGTTAGATCAGAAGGGACCTACCCATCCACTCACCCACCTAACTGCCAAACCCTCTCTCCTTGTGGCCTTCTAGTTCTTATTCCATTCCTCCATGCAGCCATCCCCCTTTCATTTGGTTCATTGATCCATTTATTGCACTTATTCTGTTCATCCATCTGCTGACTCACCCTTTCAAAGGTCCATCCATACACTCATCTATCCCTCCACCATCCACCATCCATCCATCCATCCATCCATCCACATCCATCCACCATCCATCCACCATCCACCATCCACCATCCATCCATCCACCCACCATCCATCCACCATCCATCCATCCATCCA
>PVJL010012355.1:0-37684 GCA_004026885.1 Lyroderma lyra | reverse complement strand
TTCCATAGTGGCTGCACCAATTTGTAATTCCACCAAAAGTGCATGAGAGTTCCCTTTTCTCCATACTTCACCAACTCCTGCTGTTTGTTAACTTAGTGATAATGGCCATTCTGACAGGTGTGAGGTGATATCTCACTGTGGTTTTCATTTGCATTTCTCTGATGATTAGTGATGTTGAACATCTTTTCATATGTCTCTGAATAAATGTCTATTCAGGTCCTCTGACCATTTTTAAAGAGAATTGTGTATTTTTTCAGTGTTGAGTTATATGAGCTTTTTAAAAATAAACTTTGGATAGTAACCCCTTATCGGATATATCATTGGCAAATGCCTTCTTCAATTTAGTAGAATGTCTTTTGGTTTTGTTGATGGTTTCCTTTGCTTTGAAAAACCTTTTTAGTTTGATGTATCATTTGTTTAATTTTTCTTTTGTCTCCTTTGCCTGAGAAGATTTATCAGTAAAAATATTACTAAGGGTAATGTCTGAGAGTTTACGTCCTATATTTTTTCCTAGGAGTTTTATAGTTTTGGATCTTACATTTAAGTCTTTAATCCATTTTGAGTTTATTCTTGCATGTGGTATAAGAAGGTGGTTCAGTTTAAATTTTTTGCATGTATCTGTTCAGATTTCTTAGCATCATTTTTTGAATAGACTGTCTTTATCTTAATGTAAATTCTTGCTTCCTCTGTTAACTGACCACATGAACATAAATTTAGCTCTGGGCTCTCTATTCTGTTCCATTGATTTATGTTTCTGTTTTTATGCCAACACCATACTGTTTTCATTACTATAGACTTATAGTATAATGTGATATTTGGTAGTGTGATACCTCCAGCTTTGTTCTTCTTTTTCAGGATTACCATGGATATTCAAGTTTTTTTCTGGTTTCATATGAATTTTAAGATTATTTGTTCTAGTTCTGTAAAAAATGCCATTAATATTTTCAGAGGAATTGCATTGATTCTGTAGATTACTTAAGGTAGTATGGATATTTTAACTATATTCTTTCTATCCGTGAGCATGGTAAAGGTTTTTATTTATTTGTGTCTTTTTAAATTTTTCTCTTTGATGTCTTGTAATTTTCTTAGTACAAGTCTTTTACTTTCTTGGTTTAATTTATTCCTAGGTATTTTATTTTTATGTTTTTTCTTGATGCAATTGTAAATGGAATGTTTAAAATTTCTTTTTCTGCTAGTTCCTATTTGGTGTATAATAATGCAACTGATTTCTAAATATTAGTTTTGTATCCTGCTACTTTACTAAATTCATTTATCAGTTTCAATAGTTATTTGGTGGAATCTTTGGGTAGCTTCATATACAGGGTCTGGAAGAAGTAATATCCCTTCTAAAATAGTTATGTTAATGTTGTTATGATATTGTTATGTCACACAATTAAATGCTTATGATTTTGTAAATAAAAAAGGGGTGTTATTTGTGCTGTAACCCTGTACAATGTCATGTCATCTGCAAATAATGACAGTTTTATTTCTTCCTTTCCTGTTTGGATGCCTTTTTTCTTTCTGATTATTGTGGGTAAGACTTCTAATATTTTATTGAATAAAAGTTGTTAAAATGGGCATCCTTATCTTGTTCCTGATCTAGTAAAGCACTGCAACCACAATATTATTATTTTGGCAAGAGAATAAAAACAATAAAACTAAAATCTATGTAAGTGTGTCCCAGCATAAAGGGCAGGTCTGTGGATGCCTAATTTGCTAGGGAGAGGCCCTCTCTGGTTCACCCAACAGGACAGGGTCTTGACCACATTAGTCATTTAGTTTCATCTGGCTTAGGTGCTTCTCCTTTACACCATTTGAGAATTTTTATGGAGATAATTATATGTCATTTATTAAACAACCATAAATTGTCTGTGTGCGCAAATATACACATGCTTGTTACCCACCTCTGTCTCTCTTTTTCCTTTCAAACTGGAGTACTTGCACCATGGCTGTCAATGGGGTGTTTAGGTCTCCTACTATAACTGTGCTTTTGTCAGTTTCACCTTTTATATCTTTAAGTATTTGCTTTATAAATTTTGATGCTTTCTGGTCAAGGCATATACGTTGATGAGTATCATGTCTTCTTGTAATTGCATTGTTTCTTTTATCATTATGAAATACCTATTTTTGCCTCATTATATTTTTTAAATTTTATTTTTAAAATTTATAACGGTGACATTGATTAGTAGACATAGGTCTCAGGTGTACAATTCTATATTACATCTTCTATGTGTTGTATTATGTGTTCATCACCCAGAGTTAGTTCTCTTTCCATAGCCATATATTTCTGTCCCTGTCCCTTCTTCCTTAATCCCCTCCCTCGTTATGCTCAGGTAACTACTAAATTATTGACTGTGTCCATGTATTTTGTTTCTTTGTTGCTTTCAATATTATGTTAACAATAAAACTAAATTTTTCCATTCCTTTCCCTTGTTTTACCCACTGTCACATCCCTCCTCCCATCTTAAAGAAGTCCCTCTGACATTCTTTGTAGTATATGTTTGGTGGTGGTGAATTTCTTTAGGTTTTTCTTATTTGAGAAGTTCTTTATCTGTCCTTCCATTTTGAATGCTACCCTTGCTGGGATACATTACTCTTGGTTGTAGATCCTTGGTTTGCATCACATTGAATATTTTCTGCCAATCCCTTCTGCCCTGTAAGTTTTTGGTGAGAAATCAGCTGAGAGTCAGATGGGTGTCCCTTTATAAGTTTCTGTTTGCATTTCTCTTGCTGTTTTTAAATTTTTCTCTTTTTCTTTAATATTTGCCACTTTAATTATGATATGTCTTAGTGTATTCCTTTTGGGATCATCTTGTTTGGAACTCTCTGTGCATCCTGGACTGGTATGTCTATTTCCTTTACCAGGTTAGAAAAATTTTTAGTAATAATTTTTTCAAATTTTTTTTTGATTACTTGCTTTTTCTTTGTCCCTCTGGCACATCTATTATTCTAATATTTTTATGTTTGATATAATCCCCAAGAAATCTCAATCCAGCCTCATTTATTTTTATATTATTTTCTATCTGTTCTGGCTGGGTGTTTTCCACTGGCTTTTCTTACAAATCACTGCTTTGCACTTCTATTTATTTTATTTTGTTTAGTGATTTTTATTCCAGTCTTCATTTCAGTTAATGTAGTCATTATCTCTGTCTGTTCCTTTATAATGGTTTGTAGCTCTTTTTTAATGCTTGCTATCTCTTTGCTAAAATTATCATTCAGTTCCTTAAGCATTTTTATAATTGTTACATTGAACTCTGTTTCTGATGGGTCATTTGTTCTCATTTCTTTATATTGAGCTCCTTTTCTCTGATTTCTCATTTTGGCAGCCTCTCTAAACCCGCATTGCTGCAGTTTCTTTGGTGTTTGGTGCTGATACTGGGCAGGCAGAGGTGTGTGGAGGAGGAGTGTTTGCTGCTTTGTTTTCTTCCTGAGGCTCTGGGCATGATGCAGGGAGTTTGGGAGTGATTGCACTTTTCTGTTTTCAGTTTGCCCTGCATGCAGATTCTGCCCTGATCCTTGGGGTCAGTTCTGTATACTGGTCTTTCAGACCATGCTGGTTGTGAGGTGAGAAACGTGTGTGCATCCCCCTCTCTTTTTCCTGATCAGAGCATTTTCTCTGTGGCTCCTCACTGCCCAGTCACTCTCCCACCTCTGGGAACCAAAGTGAATTCTGGCTGCTGCATTTTGTGGACTGGTATGACCTCCTGAGGTCGAAGTGAGGTGGTGGTTGTATCTCACACCTCCTCCTCTAGGCCTTCTTTCCTCTGTCCCAGAGGCTGAATGAAGTCCAGAGCATCTCCTGTCTCTTTCTTCCTCTCTCCACCCCCAGTGGTAGAGTTCTAAGCAGGGGCTGTATGCAGCCACATCTCCATAATTCTCTTTATTTTCCTTCTGTTTAACACTCTACTTGTCAGCAGGTACCTTAGTGTAACAAGTGGGTTTCTTAGCTGTGATTGTGCATTGTGTAGAGGGTACTTGGTTTAGGTATAGGTGTTTCACTAGTTGTAAACTCCAGAGAAATTTTTTAAATGCTGCCATTTTCTTGCCCCCTCCTTTTATTATGTTTTTATCCTGAAGTCTGTTTCATCAGATACAAGTATCACTACTCCTGCTTTTCTCATGATGCCATTTGCTTGGAGATTTGTTTTGCACCCATTCCCTTTGAGTCTGTGTTTGTCTTTGTGGCTGAGGTTTATCTCTTGTAGACAGCCTATAGATGCATTGTGTTTTTTAATCTAGTCAGCTATTCTGTTCTTCTTTATTGGTGAGTTAAGTTTATTTACATTTAGGGTGATGATTGATATATAAAGATTTTCTATGGACATTTTATCTTCTAGTTTTTGGTTATTCAAAGTCTCAGTTTCTTCTTTGCTTTTTTCTCATTGTCTGTTTTATTTTATTTTATTTAGCTTAATAGTATTCTATGATTTTTCCTTGTACTTCCTCTTCTTTTTGGTTGTGTGTCTTCATTATGTGTGTGTGGCTTCTTTTTTTCTTTTCTTTTTTTTTTTTTTTTTTTTTTTTTTTTTTTTTTTTTTTTTTTTTTTTTTTTTTTTTTTTTTTTTTTTTTTTTTTTTTTTTTTTTTTTTTTTTTTTTTTTTTTTTTTTTTTTTTTTTTTTTTTTTGTTTTTTTTTTTTTTTTTTTTTTTTTTTTTTTTTGAGTAGTTATTTGAGGTTTATGAAAAGGCAAGTTTCATGTATGTAGTGGGTCCTTGTCTCAAGCATACTTTTAATTTCTATTCTCTTTTGGGAATTTAAACCTTTACTTCTTCCCTTTTCATGTTTTTGTTGTCCCAACTTTTTGCCATTCATTTTGGCTTTCTGTTTCAGGTCGAGTAGCCTCCTTCAGTATTTCTTAAAATGCTGGCCTTGTGTGGGTAAATTCCCTCATTTTCTAGTCTGAAAAGGTCTTTGTTCCTCCTTCATATCTAAAGAATAACTTTTCTGGATAGATTATGCTTGGCTGGTAGTTCTTCTTTTTTAATATTTTGAATATATGATTCTACTTTCTCCTGGCTTGCAGATGTTCTGCTTAGAAGTCTGATGAAATCATGGTGGGCTTTCCTTTGAAGATTATAATTTTTCCCCCTGGCTGCCCTGAGAATTTTTTCTTTGTCTTTGTTGACATCTTCAGTATAATGTACCTTGGAGAAGGTCTTGTGGGATTCAGGTAGCTAGGGGCCCTGTGTTCTTCTTGAATTTGGGGTTGCAGTTCTTCCCATAGGGTTGGAAAGTTCTCATCTACTATTTGTTTGATAATGCTTTCATTAGAATTTTTTCTATTCCTTTCTGTATTCCTATTCTAATGTTCTTTCTAATGCTGTCAGATAGTTCTTATAGAGAGATTTTATTTATTTATTTACTTTGGTTCTCAAATCTCTTGTCTTTTTCCTTCTGTTCAATTTCCATGTTTCTATCTTCCATGTCACAAATTCTTTCCTTCATGTGGTCGACCCTGCTTTCCATGCTAGATAGTTCATGCTTTATTTCCTTTATTGTATTGTTTATCTTTAAAATTTCTATTTTTTTATAGTTTCTATTTCTTTGTTAAAATGTTTCTTTTGTTCAGGGATTTATTTTCTGAGATCATTTGTCTGGGTCTGAGTACTCAGCCAGCATTCCCTGAGCTCTCTGAGTATTTTTAGGAGTTCAATCTTGAATTCTGTTTCACTTAGATAATATACTTTCAAATCTTTAAGTTCCTTTTCTGGAGATTTTCCATTTTCTTTCTGATACACTTTGTTCCCAAGCAAGTTCATTGCAATTGATGTATTTCCCTTCCTGGGCATAGGGGCTTGTTTTTTTTCTGGCGGATATGGAGAGGTCTTTTTTTCATTTTTTAGATGGTGTTGCTACAGTGTCTTAAAGTATTTTCTCTTGGTTGTTAGATTCTCTCATTCTTGGAGCTTTCCTGGAGGGTAGGCTTCTTCTCCTTTATTTAGTTGCCTTGGTTTTGATGAACCTCTACTTTGGGGAAATGCAGTGGAAAATGATAGTCTCTGCCTCTGAGATTGGTGCAGACACAGACTGTTGTGCCTTTGTTTTATGGTTTCCCTGAGCCCCCATGCTGGTTCTCTCGGGGACTCAGGGAAAGTTTATTGGGGAGGGCTAAAGGTTTGCTTGTGGCACAGGGTAATTGTGGTTTGGGCGGGGGAGCAATTGAAAGCAGCCAGACTTCATTATCACCCTTTCTGCTAGCGGTGGTGGCAGTGCAGTTCATCACTGCTCTTTGTCCCAAGGTTTCTTGTTATCCTGGGTGATGGCTCATCTGTGAAATAAGATTGTCTTCTGTCAGGAGCACTCATAGCCAGGGTGGGTGCACTCTGCAGCATAAGCCTGCTTGTTCATCCAGGGAGTGCCCAGCTGTTCCTGGTATGTGCTGCAATACAAGCCTGGCCTTCCATCAGGAGTGTATGGGAGCTCAGGCAGCTGCTGCCATCAAGCAAGTCTGGTCCTCCATTAGGAGCACACTGGAGATGGGGGTATGGGCGATGCAGAGCAAACTTGGCTTTCCATCAGGAGTGCACCACAGCCGGTGGGATGGGCACCCCAGAGGAAGCTTAGCCCTCTGTCAGGAGTGCACTGTCACTAAATTTTTAAAGCATTTCTGTAATCAGTGTTTTAAACTCTGTCTCTGGTAGTTTAGTTGCCTCCATTTCATTTAGTTCCATTTTTGAAGATTTTTCCTATTCTTTTATTTGAGACACATTTCTTTGTTTCCTCATTCTGACTGCCTCCCTGTGTTTGCTTTTATGTGTTAAGTAGATCTACTGTGTCTCTCAGTCTTTGCTGCATGGCCTTGTAATATGTGTTCTGTGTGGTCAAATGGTGCAATCTCTCTAATCTCCTATGTGCTTGTTCTAGGAGAGTCCTTTGAGTGCGTTGCTTGTGTTCTTCTGTTGTAGTAGAGCCTTGATTGCTTTTGGTGTGTGAGTGGGTGGGATTGACACCCACGCTAACTGACTGTATGGATTGGCTACACCCAGAGTACATGAGCTGCTGTGTGAGCCCTGATCCCTCAGAGGGCAATTCATCCCAGTGGGCTCTTGTTCCTGTTGAGAGCACCCTTTGTGTGTGCCACTTGGGGGGCTAATTAGGTAGTGCTCTGGTGTGGTCTGAAGCTGGCCTCTGAGTGTGTTTTTATTTATTTATTATTATTATTTTTTAGTTTCTTATAAGAAGAGTCTTCATGTAGACCAATTTCAGCTTTTCCTATGAATAAACTGTGGCTACCTGGTTGACTGCTATCTATGTTGAACCTGGAGTCATGTGGGATGATCATGCCATACACCAAGGCTAGATGCCACAATTTTTGTACTAAGGCAGCTTAGCAAAAGGCTCAGGGCCCCCTATGCTTATTGTCTTCTGCCATCTGCCTGCCAAACTGAGCTATTGGAAGACTCTTCTTAGGTGTGTGGCTCATGCTAATTGATCTGGTATGGAGAGTGCCTTTGGTGATGCAGTCCTAGCTGGACAGGGTGAGGTCCCAGGAATAGAGGAGGTATGGCTGGTGATTTGTACAAATTTAATAAAGATTTAGTCTTTGGACTAGTGCTCAGCCTATGACCATTTCACAGAATACCCTGAGAACTGCCAAGAGAGGCTGCAATGCAGATTGTGCCTCAGCAGTCACAATACAAGGTTCATGGGGTTGCATCAGGGCTTCTGCTGCTATAAAAGTCTTATGCAGCTCATGGTGTAGGGCTAGACCTTCAGTAGTTGACAGTGCCCTGGGCAATGTAGCTATAGTTGGGAGAGGAGGAGTTCAAGAGAGTTTCTTGGTGTGGGTGGTTGTTTTTACAAAGTTAATGCAGTTTCAGTTCTTGCACGGAGCAAGGCCTGTGACCACGTTGTAAAAATGCCCTGAGAACATGGTGGCCAGCCATAATGGACACAGGCCTGGGGTCCCTGAAAGCCACCCAGGAGAAGGTATGGTATGGGGTGTGTCTGGCTGCTTACCACCAAAATTTCTGGGGCTGCTGCACATGGTCTGCTGCTATAAAATGTTTCTGCAGCCTGTAGGGTGGGGCTGATTGCTTAGTAGCTTAGAGTGCCTTGAGTGATGTAGCAACAGCTGTACTAGGTAAGGATTCAGGGTGTCACCAAGGCGGTGTGCACACTTAGACTTCACCAGACCAATGCAGCCTCAGATTTGGCCCTAAAAAGATGACACTTTTCTGTAGGCTACACATGAGGCAGGCTCTGCAATGGTCCCTTCAGCCCTCATCCTAAAACCATATAACTCAGTCTTTCCCCATATGTCACCAGGGCTCCTTGAGTTGCTGCCCTTTTATTGGAAAGATGGGTGCTTGCAAGTGAGTCCATCTGTGTGTATACCTTTTAAGAAGGTGTCTAGGTTTCCAGCTGCCTTCCATTTTACTGTGATGGACAGACATATTCTTCACTAATTTTCACTGTCAGGTGTGAGAATCCCTCTTCCAAGCACAGGACCCCTGGGCTGGGGAGCTCAGTATGGGGCTGAACCCCTCCCTTTTCCAGGGTACTTCTGTCACCAAGTGTCCCTCCTGGTGTTCAACCAGTATTCATAGCTTTGGGGTTAACCTGTTTAATGCCTCTATTTCTTCTACTGGTCTCAATATGTCCTCTTTTTTATATCTTTAGTTATAGGTGTTCTGTTCAGCCAGTCTTCAGATGATTCTTGAGGTTGATTGCTCTATAATTTATTTGTAATTTTGATGTCATCCTGGGAAGTGGCAGGCATAGCACTTACCTAATTCTCCATCTTGGACCTTTCATACTATCTATTCTGAAGTGTTTCAGAGGAAATGACAAACACCATGACAAATGCTTTAGGTGTGTCATGTCAGTTAAAAACAACCCCCACCACTTCCCACTCTTTGTATCCCATGGCTTCTTTCACTTATGCTACTTGTCTGAATCCTGCAGCCCTTTAAGTCTGTATGATGGATGAAGATGTGAGCATTTCAAAAGCCAGGTAAGAGAATTTAGACTTCACTAAACAACTGACATTGATAAGACATGACAAAAATGAAATGTAGGGAAGCACAAGAAAGTTAATCAGGTATACACTCCTGAGAAACCATTCATGATTAAATTCTGCCATTACCTGGTTGTGTGCATCTGGCTGCTACTTCATTTCTTAGGAGCTCAGGTGTCCTTATTTATAAAAAGTACAACCTTGATGAGATGTTCTCTAAGGACTCTTCTAACTTCAAAATATTGCTATTTCATATATTATTCTATGAACATAGCAGCATAGACCATTTGTGGAGGGAATATAGACAAGAATTCTAGTTGGAAGGCAATAAGCACATTTTGAAATTTGCAAGCATTTGCAAAAATATCATTCATAGTATGGAATGGCTTGTTTGTTTATTAAATCCTATGCACAACTTTATGTTGTGGGAGACAATGCTCTATGGTAAAATTCCTCTTATTTATTCATGCATACATATATTAATATTCATTAGACTTTGCCTGGTTAAGAATAAAATTTCTTCCACCCTCCCTTTCTAATTATTTTATAATTTCTATGTAGAGCACTAGGTGGCGATGTTTTCTTCAAGAAGGCTTTTTTTTCTTAGAAGAGATTGGTTATTGCCAAGACACTACTGAAAAAATAATAATTACAGTTTCAATTTCAGCTCATTTTGCAATCATTCTTTAAAATATGGTAAGAATCCTTAATTCTCAAACTCAGGGATTGGAATTTTTTGTTGTTTTTCAAGATAACAATCTTAATAACTAAAAAGAATCAAATCAAATTAAATATATACTATGGTATATATGGTATAAAATAAATTTGAATTTTTCTCTTAAAAGAAAACTTAGAGCTCATCTTGAAAATATTTAGAGAATTGGACCTGGAGATCATCATGCTTAGTGAAATAAAGCCAGACAAAAAAAAACAAAGAACTGTATGACTTCACTCATATGTGGAATATAAAACTGAAAGCAAAGAAAAAAGAAATGAAGAAACAAACAACCCATGGACACAATCAATAGTTTAATGTTTACTTGGGGACGAGTGGGACAGGGAGGGGAGAAAGGGGAGCGGGTGGGAGAGGAGAGGGGAAGCTAAATATAAGGTGATGGAAAAAGAACTCACATTAGGTGGTGAACTTATTATACATCAAGTTGACAATGCACTGTGGAGTTGTATACCTGAGACCTATGTAATCCTTGTAATAGATGTCACCTCAATAAGTCTAACAATAAAAATGAATTAAAAATAAATAAATAAATAAATAAATGAAAATATTTAGAGAATTGACAGATTTTTATTCTATGCAGAGGAGAGTGCCAAAACCAGTATCAAGCTTTTTTTTTTTTATATCCATTTTTGGAGGAAAAAATAATAGGCTATAAAAACAAAGACCATTAGGTAATTATAATTATATAATTTTGGGAACATAAACACACTAATCTACTTGACAATAACTCTTTACAAACAAGGAAAATGACCTAGGCATTGCCTTCTAGTATGAAGGTGAATGCCAGAAAGAAAGAAGTATACCAGGCCAAGAATTTTCTACAACATAACAGTACAGAGTATGGACTCATTTCTTTCACAGATACTAGTTTTAGAAATTATCAACTTAATGAAACAGTTTGTGTGTTCAATCATCTGGATTGATGTTCTAGAAGTACTGTTATATTGACATTGGAAAACGGGGGCAGAAGGCAGGATGTCTAATGTGGTACTATACTTGTCTTATTTGCTCAGTCATTTATGTCACAAATTCTAACTTGCTGATAAAATCAGTCAGCCAGTGTTGTAGACTGCCTTTGAAGGCATTTTTATAATCATGGTTAGGTTTAGCTCTGCCCAGAACATCTTTGCCTTATAGCTATGGCAACAATCTTTCAGGGTTTTGACTTATTTATCTCTTAAATGAGGACTCCCATATTTTAGAATTATTATGAGGACTCAGTAAGGGAAAATTAAAAATATAAATACAATAATTAGACATAATATCTATTATTGTTCTCTCATTTTACTAAAGTTTTACCTAAAATGACCCTAATGCCACCCAACATGGATTACTGGTGAAAGTAAGTGAAAGTTAGAAGTCAAAGCCAACTAAGGCCTTAATAATGGCCATAACTATATTTTAATTTAATCAATGTATATATATTTTTCTATTTGTAATTATTTTCATAGCAAATTCACAAATTATTTCATATTCAAAATAAGTCACTGTTCTTATTAAAACCACAGGAACTTCTTCTCCACAAATAAAAAGCAAAATAAACAAATAACAACCTCCAATGAGAAGCAACAGACTCCAAAAATGACTTGATCCTGTAATAAGCACTACAAAACTCCTATAGCTTAGATGTTCAGAAATTCTCAAGAGATAAGGATATGAATAAAATTTTTAAAATTTGTTTTCCCAGACTTATTTAATTTTTAGATGTTAAAGCTTAGTAACCATAAATAATTTTCATTTTCTTTGTCAAACTGAACAAGTAAAGATGGAAGTGATGTCAGAATCTACTGTGTTAGACATTATTCACCAAAATATTTGAAGTAATGAAACTTTATTGTTTCATATTTGAGTGAATTTGTATTTTTGTTAGATTTGTTAGATTGTTTAGCACACACACACACACACACACACACATATACACACACAGAAACACGTGTATACATGAATATAAATATATATCATATTCTTCTAAATTGATAGTTCCTAGAACCAGTATCTGTGAAAGAGATTAGTCCTTTCACTATCTTATAGGAAAAAAATACTTTCTCTAAATCATTGGTCTCACATACTTGTCTTTCTTTCAAGATTTTACCTTCACTCTAAAAAGCAATGGCAAAAGTTAAAGAAAAAGAGAATATTCTAGAAACAGCAAGAGAAATGCGCATAGCAACTTATAAAGGAACACTCATTTGATTCTCAGCTAATTTCTTACCGGAAACTTTACAGGCCAGAAGGGATTGGCAGAAAATATTCAACGTGATGAAAGTCAAGGATCTACAATAAAAATAATGTATCCAGCAAGGGTGGCATTCAAAATGGAAGGACAAATAAAGAGATTCTCAGGTAAGGAAAAGCTAAATACATCACCACTAAACCAGTACTACAAAGAATGTTAGAGGGACTTCTTTAAGATGAGGGGAGGATGGGAGAGTGGGTAAAATAAGGAAAAGGAATGGAGAAATTTAGTTTGATTGTTAGCATAAAATTGAAAGCAAGAAAGAAAAAAACTCAGGGACATAGTCAATAATATAGTAGTTACCTGAGGGTAAGGGGGCAGGGGATTAAGGATGAAGGGACATGGAGAGAAATATATGGTGATAGAAAGAAAACTGACTTTGGGTGATGAACACATAATACAACACATACAAGTTGTAATGTAGAATTGTACACTTCGGACCTATGTAATTTTTACTAATCAATGTCACCCTAATAAATTTTTAAAATTAAAAATAAATAAATAAAAGACTTATCCAAGTTCACATGTCAATAGTGTTGTAACCAGGCCATGCTGAACTGGCCAAATAGCCCTTCACCCTATGGGAAAAAGGGACCTGGCCCCTTAGTGACCTTAGAGGGTAGCTAAGTTCCTGGAGTTTGAGAATAACAGGAACCACCTGGGGTACAGTATGCCTGCCTAAGAATAACTGACGGAAGAACAAACAACCTACTCATTCGGATGGCCCTATTGGTCAAAGATGTCAAAGATTAAGTAAACAGTTCTAACCCGATTAACTGCAAAAAAAAAAAAAATTCTGCTTGTGTAAGATTGCTTGCTTGCTCAGCTCCCTATAAAAGGAGACTGCCTCCTTTAATCGGGGCCATTCGCCTCCTCTGCGTTAGGTTGGTGACGGTCCCTGCAGGCAGGAATAAAGCTCTACAAATTTTTTCTGTGTGTATCTGAGTGTGGTCGATCTCCTGGGTCACAACAATAGTACTGCAGTAAACAAACCCTGGCTTAAAATAAGCATCTCTATGTTAGGTGCTTACCCTGTTGTATGGGCTAAGACTGTGAAGTGATAATGAGATATTGGGGCCTCAGCTAAGCACTTGAGAATGTCCTGCAGTGAAAAGATACACATTTTTTACTCTTTGCTCTTTTTGTCATTTTGTCTATAAGAAACAAAAGTTCATACCTTATTAGGACTTTTTAAGTGTTATTTTAGAAGACTTCAATGATCTTTTTAAAAAAAGTTATACAAAATACACATTGTATACTATTAATGTTATATGATTACCCTAACATAATATGAATGGTCATTCTGAATGACCCTGTTAGAAATAGTGTTTTACTAGCATATAAAACCACAAAGAAGTGTTTTGTTTTGTTTTTTAAGCCAATGTTTAATTGAAGATATACTACATAGCATGCACTGGGGATATGCTGGTGAAGAAGTTGCCTTCACTGACTTCATGAAACCAATAGTCTTAAGGCAGACACAACTATGAGTCAAATAATAACCCGAATCAGTATAAAAGTGCAGTAGATTAAGTGCTATGAAGGAGAGAAGCCTTGTCTCCAGGAGTAGAAGGTAGAGAGGTGTTGGGTGGAAATGGACAAGGGTGCAGATCAAGGAGGGTCAAGAAGGCTTAAGTGGCTGGAGAAGTAATGAGGGGAGTTGTGGTAAAGGAGAGATGGTGAGGCAGGAGGGATAAGCCATGTTAGAAATTTAGATATTTATCTTAAGAGCAGTAAGTTCAGCCATGTGAGATAATCACTTTTTCTTTTAAAAAATCACTGTGGGAGAGGGAACCAAATGGTGATGAGGGAAGAGATTCCTGAAACCTCTCCTGGAAATTACAATTAAACAACCAGGATCCAATATGGCCAACCTTGAGTGGCACAGTCTCAGCTGAGAGATTCATGCATCACAAGAGAACACCTGAAGGTCAGAGAAAGGGAGGCGAATAGGAGAGGAGGGAGGGATTGAGACAGAGACATGGCTGTGGCCTGCCAGGGCCTGCCAGAAGAATAATGAGGGAGCCTGGACACACTGATTGAAGAACAACGTGATCACAGGCAGGTTGGAGGCCAAGTGACAACAAGAACAAAGGCAAGAACAGCTGAAACCCTGTGAAACAGTGGGCTAGTTGAAACCCAACTGAGTTACAGCACACCAGGGACCAAGCAAAAGTGCCACACCCTGGGAAGGTTAAAGGCAGAACAAAAAATCTGAACTGCCCTGTGTGAGAATAGGGCACTCAGTTGCAGCATTTCATCACGAATCAGCTCTGAGAGAGTTTGAAACTGAGAGCTGGCTGCCGTGAAAATGTTGATCAAAGTAAGACACATTTCTAGGTGAAACACAGGCTCAGGAGAAAGGAGAAAGGCTGAGCTGGTGGTGCATACTCAGTTCATGATGGAAGGGATCACAGCCCACACCCAGCTTGTACTGTATCAGCTCTCCTGGGCTTTCCTGACAAACAGACTACTGTTGCAGCAAAGTCAGCAACCAGGGAAGCTATCACAGGAAACAAAGCAGCTCAACACCACACATATATTGGAAGATGTTACAGCAATCCCGACTTGGAAGAGAGAGAAAGAAAGGAGACAGAGAGAGAGAGAGAGAGAGAGAGAGAGAGAGAGCTCTATAACTGCCATGAAAAAAGTCCTTATGCCCAGAAAAATAAACATGTCAAATACAACGAGTAAGTTAGTATTCAAAGCTGCTCAGGAAGAAAATGAAAAATCTTCAGAAAAGGAACTTATAGATTTGGAAATGAATGATTTAAGTGACAGAGAATATGAAGTTGCAGTTCTTAATACATTCATAAAGCTGAAAGAAAGTTGGCAGAGTACTAAGACCCAGACAAATGATCTCAGAAAAGAAACCTGTAAAGAAAAAGAACACGTTAACAAAGGAATTAAAAATACAAAAAATAATAAAAAAGAAATGAGAGATAAATAATGCAGTAAAAGAACTGAGAAATGAACTAACTACCACAGACAACAGGGCCAAGTATATGGAGAAAACAATTAGTATCATCGAAGATTGGAACATGGAAACAACATAGAAAAAAGAAGATAGGAACTTGAGAATAAAAAGAACTGAAAGAACTCTACAAGAACTATCAGATTTCATTATGAAGAAAAATATTAGAATAATAGGAATAGCAAAAAGTGCAGAACTGAACTGTACAGAAAACTTACTCAAACAAATAGTAGATGAGAACTTTCCAAACCTACAGAAAGATCTGACACCCCAAATTCAAGAAGCAAAGAGGTCCCCATGTTACCTGGACTCCAGCAGATATTACCAAGGCACATTACACTGAAGATGTCAAAAATAAAAGACAAAGAGAGTATTCTCAAGGCAGCTAGAAAAAAACAACTATAATTTTTAAAGGATACTCCTAAGAAAGACTATCATCAGATTTCTCAGCAGAAACTGCAAAGAGAAAGTGGAATCAAATATTTAAAATATTAAAAGAGAGAAACTTCCAGCCAAGAATAAATTTTCCAGCAAAATTATCCTTCATATAGGAAGTAGAAATAAAGACCTTTTCAGACATACAGAAACTGAAAGAATTCTCCAGTATGAGGCCAGCATTTCATGAAATAATAAATTCTGGTCAGAGGCTTTCTGACCTGAAACAAAAAATAAAAATATATGAAGAAGAGTTGGGACAACAAAAAAGAAATAAAAAAGGGAGGAAGTAATGGCCATAGTTAATCCTTATATATCAATAATCATCCTAAATATAAATGGACTGAACTTACCAACAAAAAAGGCACAGGCTAGCAGACTGGATTGAAAAATGGAACCTGTCCATATGCTTTCTGCAAGAGACACACCTCTGCCATAAGGACAAACACAGACTCAGAGTGAACAGGTGGAAAACAAAACTTCAAGCAAATGGCATAGAGAGAAAAGTAGGAGTTGCCTTCTGATATCTGAAGAAACAGACTTCAGAATAAAAAAGGTAACAAGATACAAAGATGGACATTTTATGGTGATAAAAGGGACAATATAACAAGAAGACCCAACACTCATTAATATATATGCCTCCAATCAGGAATCACCAAAATTTACAAAGCAACTACTAACAGATCTAAAAGAAGAAACTGACAAAAACACAATTATAGTAGGGGACCTAAACACCCCCTTAACAGCCATGGACAGACCAACCAAACAGAAAATAAATAAGGAAAAACAGCTTTAAATGATACATTACAGCAATTGGACATAATTGACATTTATAGGACACTTTATTTGACAACAAAAGACTACGCCTTCTTTTCTAGTGCACATGGAGCCTTCTCAAAGATAGACCATATGCCAAAGCACAAAACTAGCCTGAGAAAATTCAAGGAGATTGAAATTATATCAAGTGTATTCTCAGACCACAAAACTTTGAAATTGGAGATGAACTGCAAAAAGAAAGCAGAAAAAAAAATCACATGCCTATGGAGACTAAACAACATCTTATTTTAAAAATAACTGGATTAAAGAAAAAAATAAAAGAAGGTATTAAAAAATACATATAAACTAATGACAATGAAAATACAATGTATCAAAATTTTTGAGATGCAGTGAAAGCAATAATAAGAAAAAAAGTTTATATCATTACATGCCTATCTTAAGAAACAAGAAAAGTCATACTAACATCCCAACTTAAAGAACTAGAAAAAGAAGAACAGAAAAAATCCAAAGTCATCAGAAGGAAAGAAATAATAAAAATCAGATCAGAGCTAAGCAAAATTGAGAACAGAAAGACAATAGGAAAATTTAATGCAACAAAGACCCAGTTCTTTGAAAAAATCAATAAAATTGACAAACCGCTGGCTACACTCACCAAAGGACAAAGGGAAAAGACACAAATAACCAAAATTAGAAATAAAAGGGCAGAAATTATGACTGATACCACAGAAATACAAAGGATCCTAAGAAAATATTAGGAAAGGCTTTATGCCATCAGATTTTACAACCTAGAAAAAATCAACAAATTTCTAGAAACATAGTCTATCTGGACTGAACTCAGAAGAACTAGGTAATCTAAATAGATGAATCAATAGTAAAGAAATTGAAACAATTATCCAAAACATTTCTATATGCAAAAACTTCTGACCAAATTGTTTCACCAATCAGTTTTACCAAGCATTTAAAGAAGAATTAACACCTATTCTCAGACTCTTCAAAAAATTGAAGAGGAGGCAATATTTCTTAGTTCGTTCTATGAGGCCAACATTTCCCTAATACCAAAGCTTAGTAAGGATAACACAAAAAAGAAAACTATAGACCAATTTCTCTGGTGAACACAGATGCCAAAATCCTAAACAAAATATTAGCAAATAGAATACAACAATGCATCAAAAAGATTATACACGATGATCTAGCAGGATTTATCCCAGTAAAACAAGAATGATTCAACATATGCAACTCAATTAATGTGATATGCCACATAAACCAAATAAAAGATAAAAACCATATGATTATATTAATTGATGCAGAAAAATCATTTGACAAGATAAAACATCTAGACAGAGTTCCAAGTTGGCAGAGTAGGTAAACACTGTGCCTGCTTCATTTAGTGAACACATTAAAATTACAACTAACTTGTTGAACAACTCACATGGAGAACCATCTGAAGTCCAACTAAACAGAAGCTTTATAACTAAGGATACAAAAAAGAGGAGGCCACAGGGAGAGTGGTAGGAGGGGCACAAAAGGAGCCAAACCTCTGGTGGCAGTAGAGAATCAGGAGGGATATCTCAGCTGTGGGGGTTCCCCTGAGAGAAGCGAGGGACCCCAGCCCCATACCAGCCTCCCCAGCCTGGAGCACTGGTATTGGAAAGAGAAGCCCCACAACATCTGATTGCATTCAAGTGGGACAGAAGGCTCTGGGAAACTCAGATATCCTCTTAAAGTGCTCATGCAGACTCAGTCACTTGTGGGTACTCACCCTGGGCTCTAGCAGAGGGATAGTGACTCAGGGTAATTGGAGGCATACAGCAGGCAGAGTGAGGTGTATGATTTTGGAGCAAGGACTGGAGGACAGTCGTCATAGTTCCTGGCTGTACTCTCCTTTCATGCAGCTAGTTGGTGGGTGCCATCTTTCCTGTTTGTGTCTATCCCAACACAGTTAAATCTGAACATGATTGATCTGTTGAGCTTTACTCTCTTCACCTTGCTGACTTACTGGGATCTTATCTTACCCAACTCTGCCAAAGACAGAGGCATTTATTTTTTTCTGATAAGCAGCCAGCCCCATGTGCATTGCAATCTTCCTTGGAAAACTATTTAAGTGTGAAGGCCCCAGGCTGGCAGCAAATGGCATCGGTGTGCCCTGAGACTTTTGCAGAGGAGCTCTAGGCATCAAATCAGAATCTACAGGAACATCCAGCACAGATGACCAGAGAGACAGTGCCATGGCCTCACAGGGCACTTACTACATAAGGCTATCCAGCAACACTGGGAGACACAGCAGATCTACCTAATACATAGAAACAAATACAGAATGTATCCAAAATGAGGAAACAAAAGAGTATGTCTCTAATAAAATAACAGCAGAAAATTCTAGAAGAAAAACTAAACAAAATGGAGGCAAGCAACCTATCAGATAGAACTGAAAATGATGGCTATAAGGATGTTCAAGGAACTTCGTGAAAATTTCAACAGAGAGATAGCAAGCATAAAGAAGGACATAGAAACCATAAAAAGACCAGTCAGAAATGAAGAATACTATAATCGAAATTCAGAATACAATAGAAGGAATCACCAGCAGACTAGATGGAGCAGAGGACTGAATCAGCAAATTGAAAGACAGGATAGCAGAAAACATCCTATTAGAACAGAAAAAAGAATCTTAAAAAATGAGAATAATTTAAGGGGATACATCAAGTGCAACAACATTCACATTATAGGTGCAGCAGAAGAAGAGAGAAAGCAAGAAATTGAGAACCTATTTGAAGAAGTAATGACTGAAAACTTCCCTAACCTGGTGAAAGAAACAGACATACAAGCCCAGGAAGCACACAGAGCCCCAAACAAGATAAACCTAAATAGGCCCACATGAAGATATATTATAATTAAAATGGCAAAGGTTAAAGATAAAGAGAGAATAGTAAAAGCAGCAAGGGAAAAGCAACTCGTTACTTATAAGGGAGCTCCCATTAGCTTGTCAGCTGATTTCTCAACAGAAACTTTGCAGGCCAGACGGGACTGGCAGAAAATATTCAATATGATGAAAAGCAAGTACCTACAACCGAGATTACTCTGCTCAGCAAGGCTATCATTTAAAATTGAAGGACAATTAAAAAGCTTCTCAGACAAGAAAAAGCTAAAGGAGTTCATTTCTACCAAACCACTATTACAAGGAAAGTTAAAGGGACTGCTTTAAGATGGGGTGGGGGTGGTGGGTAGAGATGCAAAACTATGGACAATAAAATGGCAATAGATACATATCAACAATTACCTTCAACTTAAATGGAATAAAATCTCCAATCAAAAGTCCTGAAGTGTATTGCACTGAGTGGAGTGTGAAACAGAGGAAGACAGATGCAAGTTGACTTAGCTTATAGGTGAAATCCAAAGAAGAAAATAAACAAGTGGAACAGAAACAGACTCATAAATATAGAAAACATTTGGTTTGCTGCCAGATAAAAGAAAGGTTGGGGGGAGGGATTAAAATAAGGCGAAGAGATTGGGAAGTTCAGTTTGGTGATTACATAGTAAAAACTATGGGGATATAGGGTATAACATGATAATATAGTCAATAATGTTGCAATAATTATGGGTGGCATCAGATGGGTACTAGATTTGTTGGGGTGATGGGAAGAGGGTGGGAGTGGTGGTTAAAAAAGGGAAAGAAATCAAGGAATACAAGTTCATAGTCACAAAATAGTCACAGGGATATAAAGTGCAGCATAGGGCATATAGTTAATAACATTGTAATAAGTATACATGGTGTCAGATGACAACCTGATGTATTGGAATAAGGCTTTTGTAAGTTATATAAATGTCTCATCACTATGTTGTATGCCTGACACCAATATAATATTGTCTGTCAAATATAATTGAAAAACAAAAATAAAAAAAGATACAACATCCATTTATGATAAAAAAAAACTGAATAAAATGGGTATAGAAGGAAAGTACCTCAACATAATAAAGGCCCTATATTAAAAATCCTCAGCTAATATAAAGAATAGGGAAAAGATGAAGCCCAACCTTGTAAAATCAGGAACAAGACAGATGTCCCCTGTCACCACTCCTATTCAATATAGTACTGGGAGTTCTAGCTAGAGCAATCAGAAAAGAGAAAGAAATAAAAGGTATCCAAATTGGGAGAGAAGAAGTCAAACTGTCATTATTTGCAGATAACATGAACCTTTATATAGAAAATTTTAAAAACTTTGCAAGAAAACTATTAGAAACAATAAACGAATACAGTAAAGACACAGGATACAAAAATCAATGTACAAAAATCATTTGCATTTCTATACAAATAACGAAAGTTCAGAAAAAGAAATAAGGGAATCAATACCTTTTTTGATTGCAATAAAAAAGAATAAAATACCTGGGAATTAACTTAACAAAGAATGTGATGGATTTATACACTGAAAACTATAAGACACTATTAAAAGAAATTGAAGAGGACACAAAGAAATGGAAAGATATTTCATGTTCATGGATAGAAAGACTTAACATTGTTTAAATGGCCATATTACCCAAAGCAATATACAGATTCAATGCAATTCCCATCAAAATCCCACAAACATTCTTTCATGAAATACATAAAAAAAATAAGATTTTTATGGAACTACAAAAGACCTTGAGTAGCCAAAGCAAACATTTAAAAAAAAAAGGCTTGAGGTATCACGCCCCCAGATTTCAATTTATACTACAAAGCATCAATAATCAAAACAACTTGGTACTGCAGAAAAACAAACACAGAGACCAATGGAACAGAATTGAAAAACTAGAAATAAATCCACAAATATATGGAGAAGTAATTTTTAATAAAGGAGCAAAAGATACACAGTCAAGCAAAGAAAGTTTCTTCAGTAGATGGTGCTGGGAAAATTGGAAAACCATATGCAAAAGAATGAATCTGAGCTGTGAACTAAAATTAATTAAAAAATGGATTAAATACCTCCACATAAGACCAGAAACAATAAACTGTATAGAAGATAATATTGATAATAAACTTATAGGCATTAGGCTCAAGAAGGACTTCATGAACCTGACCCCAAAGGCAAGGGAAGTAAAAGCAAAAATAAATGAATGGAAGTATATCAAACTAAAAAGCTTCTGTAGAGCAAAAGAAACCATCAACAAAGCAAAGAAACAACAAACTGAATGGGAAAAGATATTCACAAACAAAACATCTGATAAGGTACTAATATCTAAAATATATAAAGAGCTCATATGACTCAACAACAACAACAACAAAACACATAACCCAATTAAAAAGTTAGCAGAGGACCTGAGCAAACACTTTACCCATGAAGACATACAAATAGTCAACAGACAAATAAAAAAAATTGCTCAACTTCATCAGCTAGTAGGGAAATGCAAATCAAAACCACAATCAGATACCACCTCACACCTGTTAGAATGGCTATTATCAGTAAGAGAAGAATAACAAGTGTTGAAGAGGGTGTGTAGGAAAAGGAACCCTTGCACACTGCAGGTGGGAATGAAAATTGATATAATCGTGATGGAGGGCAATGTGGAAGTTCCTCAGAAAATTGGCAATGAAGTTACCATATGACCTAGCAATCCCACTTCTGAGTATCTACCCCCCAAAAATTTGAGAACCTTAGTCCGCAAAGACTTGTGTACCCCAATGTTCATTGCAGCACTGTTCACAGTGGCCATGCCATGGAAACAACAAAAGTGCCCTTTGACAGATGACTGGATAAAGTAGCTGTGGTACATATACCCAATGGAATATTACTATATGAAAGATGAAATACCGCAATTTAGAACAAAACAAATGGACCTGGCCATCATCATGCTAAGTGAAATAAGACACAGAAAAAACCAAAAACTTTATGACTTCACTCAGATGTAGAATATAAAACTGAAAAGCAACAAGGAGAAAAAACTCATGGACACAGTCAATAGTTTAGTGGTTACCTGCAGGTAAGGGAGAGGGGTTGGGAGTAAAGCGAAGGGAAGTCAAATACATAGTGATGGAAAGAGAATTGACTCTATATGGGGAACATATAATGCAACACATACACACTGCAGTGTAGAATTGTACACCTGGAACCTATATAATTTTTGCTAACCAATGTCATCCACCAAAATTTAATAATAAAAAAAATCACTGTGGTTACAGAATGGAGAATGAATTGGGAGAAAACAATTTTATTCCCATTATGTGTCATATCTCATACCCCTTCCCAAACAGGTTTTTCAGATGAGGGAGAAGCCTTGCCTATAATATCCTGGGGAATAGGCAGGCCTCTTAACTAGGTTGATATAGGGAACCAATGTGAGGATTCTAAAAATGGTATACTGAAGGTACAGTAAAGTCTGAATTAAGGCAAGTATTCCATAACCAAAATTGATGGCTTTAGATAAATAGCATAAGCCAAGATGTGCACTAAAGCAAGAGATTCAATTATGGAAGAAACACTCAAGCAGTGCAAAGGGAGAGCCTGAATTGAATCTCCACCCTGTAGCAGGAACACTTCCTGGGACTCGTTTCATGGACACAGCAGTGCAGGCACCCTTCCCTCAGATGGCCTTGCAAATCTCCAATGTGTAAAGTAAATTTCCCAAACACCATTTCAGTTGACATCTTACTCAATATACCAATATGGACCTCACCATGGTGTCACAAGTATTCCAGTAATTTTCGTTTAAAATTCTCTAGATTTCCTAGTAGGGCAGGTTGCTAGGGTGCCTGGTGGAATATGGGCTCTCAGTAGATTGAGAGAGGTAGGTAGTTGGGAAAGACAAATTGAATGCCTATGGAAGGGACAGTGGAGTCGAAATTTCAGAAGCCTGATTACCTCATCAACCCAGAGATTTTTATTTAAAAATGAATGTCACAAGAATCATTTTTCTCACTACTGTAATTCAGCATAGCCCTAGTTTCTATACTTAGACCTTTCTCATCCTTCTATATTAGTCTTCCTCTCTGGTAATCCAGGCCCCACACTCTGTTTTTTTGTTTGTTTGTTTTTGTTTGTTTGTTTGTTTGTTTTGAGGGAGGGCACTTAGTGTCCTGGGCTATCAACAAGGGACTGTCCTATGAACAGGGGCACTGTGCTATATATATTTAAGAGGCATCATCCATGATGAAGTCTATGTGAATGATACCCTTTGGAGTTGTTCAGTGCACAAGCTATGCAAACCACACACAGCAACTCTGCTCATGAGGGTCTTTGGGTGGCACTCAGTTAAAATCAGGAAGCATGTCTGGTGCCCTGCTGAGCTATTCACAAGGGATATGGAGACAGCTATTGCTGGCAGGCCTCCCTCCTGCAGTAATGGGAAGAACACACGAGTCTGTGTTTAAGTGATATGCTCATGCAGATGGAGGGCTGACTGGCTTGCCTTGGCTTGGTTCTTCCACTTCCTGGAAGATGGAGTCATGTAGCCCATCAGTGCTGGGTCCCTCCTCTCTATCCGTTCCCCCAGGAGCTGCCCTGACATTATAGCCCCTGACATCTGCTCGCATTGTATTTTCTCACCTCCTCCCCTACACAACCTCATTTCTTCCTTCTGGGAAGGGGAGATCCTGCCTCTGCCTCTACTCATTTATTACTTTCATACCACATCACTTTTGCTCCTCTTGGGGCTTTACCCTTTGATCATTTTTGGTCATCATGCTCTTTATCCTAAGGTCAAGATTCATATTTGGAAATTTAAAAGCAAGACATTAACTGTCTTGCTATTTGCATTCCTTCAGTGTTTCTGAATGATAAAGCAAATAATTAGGAACTATAGGAAAGAAATAAAAATACAAAAACTAATGTACTAGGAGGTTATCTTTATGAATTCATTGCTTAATTGCTTAGTTCTACTCTTTCTGTTAGTTTTGGAGGATGGCAGATGGATCTACCTTGTTCTCTATAGTTTACCTGACTCCTGACACAGTGCCCACTACAGAAGAAGTACAAAGTAAACGTTTTTGGGATAAATAGACACTTTTATTTTTGTGGACATCATTATTTTATATCAATTAGGATTATTTTCAGCTGAATGTAACAAAATAATTCCTGCAGAGGCTTAACCAAATAAGTGGCTACTTTTTCTCATGTGTAGTCTAGAGGCAGGTAACCCAGAATGAAGCTGCACAAGGTAGCCATCAAGGAAACTGTTCTTATTTGCCTGCTCTGTTCTTTGCACAAAGTGTTTGAACTCACTGTTTCAGGATAGTTTTGCCACCTCTGGGCTGGATGAAGAGAAACTTCAAGGGCCAAAACTAGATGAATTTATATCTTTTTGTTGCGGAAAAATAGCTATCTCAGAAGCTTCACTAATATGTTAGTAACGACGTGCACTTCATGGCATCCTTGCAGTGAGGCACTGTTACCGGAAAATGGGTGTCCTCTTTGACACGATGTTTAGGTTCTTGGTATCTTGTGCAAAGAATTGAACAAGACACACACAAAAGTATAGAGATGAAACAAAGAGATAGTTCATTGAAAAGAAAGTACAATCCAAAGAGGTAGGAGCAGGCTCGAGCAAGGAGAGTGGCTCAGGAGCCCTGATTAACGAGGCTTTGGTACTTCTATTCTACGTCTTCAAGGGAGACGCCTCTGGGCGTGGAGTTTCTTGATTGACAAGTTTGATCAACAGGCCTGTGACATCACCTTTCTTTTATTGTTCCTGTCTCCTTTCCAAATTCACTTATCTTGGGGCAGGGATTACTAATGAAAGAGTGGTATCAGGACAGTGGACTATTCCAGCAGGGTGAGTCTCATGGGAGGGGTCCCAAGATCCCCCTATTCTATCTGCCTTCCTCACATTTCCTTGAGAGACACTATCTAAAGGGGGAGGGGGTCTTGAGATCCGCCTTGTTGACTCCTTTGGTCAAGATGGGCTGGAAGCCTTGCCAGGTGACATCTGAATTCCAAAGGCCCCTAGATAAGGAGAACCAGACACAGTTAGTAAGTTCAAAAGCTTTGGCCTGAAAGGTAGGCCTCAAAGCCATCACTGCAAGGTGGCTACATGACAGAAGATTTGTTTTAGCCCTTTGGAGTCTGCATCCTGCTGATTTTGGGCTCAATCAACCACCCAGGTGCGACTGCCTATCCAGGAATGACCTGGTGATAATACAATTAACAAACACAGATTCACAGTTGCAAGGATGATTAGCTAAAATCTAGCATACCCAGCTAAGTAAAGTTTTATTATCATATATTACAAATTTTAGGATGGCTAACCAGGGCTGGAGACAGACATTTTGGAAATACAATTAACGAACATAAGTTACAAGTTCTTCTCTGAATGATTAGCTCAAACCGGGGCAAAGGACATCTGGGAGAAACAGGGTAAAAGCCTATTGCTTAAGTTTTGGGATAATTGTCTAAAGCAGGAGGCAGAATGAAGACATTCCATATTCAAGTTAGGAGCAGTCTGTTGTTTAAGCTAGAGTCAAAGGAAAACTGATTAAGAGGGTGATTAAGGCTAGGAACTAGGAAGGTGAAATGGAGAGCTGAAGAACCAGGAGTCTATAGTGAGGTGGGGGAGGGCTGTCTTGCTTGGTCCATATCAGCACCAGAAGTCAGGTTTGTTTTGACCTGAGCATTTTGTCAGTTACAGTATTAGAATTCTCTTGGTATCTATTGCAGTTGTGGAGGGTTTCTCAGTAATGATCATGTATCTACATTTAGGATCCTCTTATTTAAATTTACATGAAAATAGTTTATATTATTTGCTAACAAAAAGAAATTTTGTGAACATATTTTCAACAATGTCTTAAAAATCAACTTCTTGCAGTGGTGCTCACGAAAGAAACCCCAACTTCTGATCAGTAATTTAGAATTTAGATTAAGGAAGAGTAAAATAAATAATGATCCTATTAAGAAAACATTCAGTGACTACACTCTGATCCATCTCCACTAAAGACCCATTTTCACTTATTCATAGCACAATGTTAGTCATTCACCCATTCTCTGAATAATCACTGGGCACCTACTAGGTTCCAGGGGCTTTGCAGCCTCAGGGAAGCCTTCTTGAGCTCCAGGGGAGAGAATGGAGCCAGCCATGGGGAGAGGAGTGGCAAAGGCCCCAGGCAGAGGGGACAGCCAGGACAAAGCCCTGAAGTGCAATAACTTAGTGGTCTGACCAAGAGAAAACAGCCAGTGTAGCTGAGAGTAGACGTGAGGGGGCCAGTGTTATAAGACCACAGGGATCTGGTCATGTGGAACCTTCAGGCCATGTAAAGGAGTCTGGACTTGATCCTAATGAAATTAGAGGCCACTGGAATGTGAGTTTGATTTACGATTTAAAATGTCTCTGATGATTAGCTGTAGGTGCTAGGGTTGGAGGGATGGTATAGACAGTAAGAACATGGTGCTACAATTAAAGTAACAGCTGTGGGGTAGATTTGGAAGCTGGAGCCAATGAAATTTGCTGTTACATTTCCAGGTGGAGCAGGGGAAGAGAATCAGGATCATTACTAGGAGATTGATGAGGCACCACTGAGTTCCTATAGTAGTTATCTTGGGCTGCCCTAACAAAGTGCTACAGACTGCATGGCATCAACAAGAGACACTTATTTCTCACAGCCCAGGAGGCTGGAAGTCCAAGACCAAGGTGTCTTCAGGTTTGGTTTTACTTGAAGCCTCTCTCTTTGGCCTGTAGATGGCCGCCCTCTTGCTGTGTCTTCCATGGTCTTTCTTCCGTGCACACGGATCGCTGGAGTCTCTCAGTGTGTTCACATTCCCGCCTCTTATAAAGGTCAGATTGCATTAGGGTCGGAAGGATCATAATACCTCATTTTAACTTAATCACCCATGTGAAAACCTCATTTCCAAATACAGTAACATTTTGACATATTGGAGTTAGGACTACAATGTGAATTTTGAGGAGACATGACTTAGCCCACAACAGTCTCTAAGAAGTACATCCCAGATAATCCTAGCAAAAGAACTGATTAGGACACAGAGCAGTGCTTAGAAAAATTAAAGATGCCATCAAGATAAAGATTGCAGTAACACAAAATCTGGAGTCTAAGATATTTCTGTTAGTCAGAACAATTCTACCAGTGTTAACAATACCAGTAAAGGAATTAAAAGGAGGGAGAGAGTGGTGGGGTGGGGAGGAGGGAAGAAGAGAAAAAGAAGTTTTTTGGAATGATTTTGATTATTTTGCTGAGTGAGATACATTGTCATGTGAAATTATATTTACTCAGATATGAATTTTGCTTTAGAATATAGGGAAGTCCATGATTACAGGTGAGTTTTGATGTTGAGAAAATTATTTAGTTGTCGGGAGAGGGTGATGAATAGAAACAATTTTTGTTCTGAGACTGTGGGGAGAGTTGTTAAAAGAATGACCTAGCTCAACATCACAATTGACAGCTAATTTCTTAGTGCTTTGAAATCATGGCAATTTCAGGACAAGAATTCCTTAGTATGAAGATACTTCATTGTTTTTTTTTCTGATAACATAAGTAATATATGATCATTCATATATTCATGATTAAATATTTCAGCACTGCAGGGATTATATAAGGAAGAAAATGAAATCATCTGAAATTTCTCCACTTGAGATAACCATCATTAAGAGTTTTTAATAATCATTTCTTCATGCTTTGCTTTGTGCATATCCGAGGACTGTCCAGAAAGTATCCAGCCCTATAATATGGCAAATAGAGGCATCTATGGCTGGGTATATTCTGAGCAGCCCTTGTATATGAACATCTATAGTTAATACCATGTAAGCTATTTTATTTATAGTAATATGAACAGACATGTGAGTGGGTGTGAGAGAGTGTGTGTGTTTGTGCATGTGCTGGTATGTGTACCCTTCTCCCCTCTCCCTCTGGGTCCATGGGGAACTGTGTTAACTGCTTGGTTTGTATCCTTCTCTTTTCTCCAAAGACTTATGTTAATTTATCAATATATACCTACATCTACACTCAAAGAAAATTATACTTTTAAAATTGTCTACTTTGCAAAAATAGGATTTCAAAAGAATGTGTCTGTATACACGCACACACACTCATTTTCCTCATCTTACTTTCTCATTCACCTCTATTCTTTGCAAATGTTCTGCCCTGTAAGTGCTGGTGGTGAGTCTGCTTTATTCCTTGAACATTTGTCTCCCACCTCTTCACTGTGGAGGAGCTGATGAGGTCCTTGTGGGCAGATGACATGATTACATGCTCTATTAGCAATGTCCTGCAGATTTTTCTCAGAGCAGGCTCTCTCTCTAAGTGTGTTAATTCTGGCTAAATTTCAGTGGGTCAGAGGATGTTTCTATACATTGTTATCATTAGTTATAAAATATAATTAGAAATTACATATAATCTGATACATAATAGATAATATATGTCATATATACAGACACATGTAAATTATTAATTATATAATAACCAGCAATCTGGTCACTATTTGAATTGACCCTGACCTTAGTTTGGAAATCCATAAAGTGTTAACCTTGACCTTTTCATTTTTGTCACTGCTGTTCATAAAAGTAGAGATTTGTTCTTTTCTCCTCACTGGAGAGACTTGGATTCACATGCAAAGGCAGGAGTAGTTCAGTTTCTATGGCTTTTCTTTCTACAGAGCCTGCCCAGGCAACTTCACCACTTGCTTGCCTCTTTCACACCTCTTTACTAATCTAAGTGCAGAGAACAAACATTGCTTAACTGAACCTGCCTAATAAGCAAAGTTGTTTCTATTGAAATCATGTTTCAATCCTTAAATGAAATATAGTTCTCTTCAGGGATGCTTGGGTGGCAGAAAGGAAAATGGTCTACTTTCTGATTAGCATGCTTTCCACTGTTGAAAATATTCTTGGAGTGGACCATGACCTTGGGGGAATAATATGATCTCTGGTTTTAATGCTATGAAATCATAATCCCAAAGGGCAAACTAGATATTGCTAGTTGTACATTCTTAATAACACATACTAAAAGAGTTGCAACCATGAAGGCAGATAAAATATGTTAATGAGCACTTGATTATAATGTATTCCACAGACCCAGTTCTTTATGACTATTGTTAGCAAAGGCTTGGTCTCAGCTGGTGTGACACTCCACTTAGGTGTGGATGAAGGCAAGGTCCAGGGACTGGTGCAATCTGCAGGCTATGCTCTTGTCATCTCATTCAGGGATGTTGAACCCAGTGAGGGAGTTGAGGGGCTGGGAAGGAGATTGGGAGAGCTGCTGAACTGCAGTGACACAATGAGTGGTGAATGGATCTGGGTGCGGCTTCCACTGGAGGAACTGTGGCAAGAACTCTATCCTCAGAATTCAGAGCTTTCCAGGAAACTGTCAAGTAGACTTAAGCTCCCTGTGCTCAGCCCTGCTGTTCCTACTTCCAAGAATATGCAGGAAAAAAAATTCTTTGTTGCTCAAAAAGGAGGCTTAAGCTAGTGGAATGTTTCCATGATGACAATAAATTTAGCCTGCTGTGTGTGTGCACATGCATGTGTGTGTTTGTATGTGCAAATGATTCTGCCCTTATTTTCGCAATTTAAATGCAGATGATATCCCTTTTTTTTTCAGAATTTGGTCTTCTTGCTGTATGGGTACCTGGGAAATTTAATGGGATCTAACCAATATTTGCACTCTGTTGAAGGCACAGATAAACTTTCTGTGAGGAATGAAGAATACCAGGTGGGTGGGGCTTGAGATAGGCTGTGCTAGTGAAATGAACTCCACCCTGAGACCTGTGAGATATTGTTATCATCCTGACTTTAATTCACCAGTCTAAGCAGGTGAATTAAACCCTCCAGAATTTTTTTAAGTCAATTTTTTTATCAATGTAAAAGACTTGATTCACTGGCTTACTTCAAAAACCCTTCCAAGACAGAAAATAATTACTCAAAGATGAAATTACAGAGGAATTATCACTTTCATTACCAGATGCATAGATATAAAATGCATTAAATATGAAAGCATTTGAAACATCATGGAATAAACAAAGGAATCCAGTAACTTCCAGAATTGAAGTTGTAACTAGGGTATAAATTTGACACTCTACAAAAATTCCCTTTAGTAATTACTGCATTGCAGAAATCACTGCTCATTTATTCATTCATAAAATATTTTCATTCATATTCTGTGGCAGGTGGTTGTAAGGTTCTATGGATGTATACATGGGTTTGTACATTCCAAACATGTTTTGTAAATCTAGTTTATAAATAAGAATGTATTTTTCTATAACAGAAATGTTATAAAAGTTTGTTGCATTTCTGAGTTAACCCAAAGCAACTAATTAAGCTGTCATGTTTTGGGAACTAGAGGAAAGACTCATCAAACCACAGATTAGAATAGACTATAGAGAACTAATAAGTCAAACTGTCCTTCACAAAAGTATTTTAAAATCCTGAGGGTACAAGAAATTTATCTCTGCTGACACCTTCTACCTCCTCTTATTTGGTTCCTGGTGAAACTCATGAGAGATCCTTTTGGTGAGAGATTTTCTTGCTTTGGAAGGAAATAGGATATTGCCAATGTGGGAGAGGGCTGGAGCTCTGGCCACTGGAGTAAGAAGAAAGTCCATCTCTGAGTACTTGTGGTAATTTCTCATTAGGTGAGTGATCACGTGGAATAAAGCTGTTGTAAGAATGTTGAAATAAGAAACACCAAAGGGATTGAAAAGCAGTGAAGTCATTTAAAATATGAAATATGAAGAGCATAAGATATTGAGGGGATTTCCAGAAGCATGTATTCATTTACTTATAAGGAAGTAGAATTTGCCAATAGAAAAGATGTAATACTTTCATAAAACAAGGTGTTTGAACTCAGTCAACAAGTCTATTCAATAGAACATTGGAGCCACATTACCATTTGTATTTTAGAATGCACAACTGGCAGTCATTAAACCATATTAAATCAGTCTAAGACTATTGCGTTTTGTAATTGTCAGTTTTTATATACTGTGCAAAATTTTAACGAACCGTTAAGTTTCTAAAATTGTATTTGACACACTTTCTTCCAAAGCACACACAATTAATTGCCAACACCAAGATTGGAGAGTCCACTTCTGTTTTTTTTTTTTAATTTATTTATGTATTTATTTATTTATTTATTTATTTATTTTAATTCATTTTTATTGTTAGACTTATTGGGGTGACATCTGTTAGCAAGGATTACATAGGTTTCTGGCATACAAGTCTACAGTGCATTGTCAACTTGTGCAGTCTTATAGGACCTAACATGTGGTTGACGTTACTCTCCAGCAAAGTAATGAAATGTATTAATTTCTAGATGATTAACAACATTTTAGAGTGACTGTATTGGCTTAATAATGAAGAGAAACTGTATGTATATGTGCTTCTGTATAGATACAGATTAAGAAAACAGAGGAAAACAAATGCTTTGTTGTAAGATTAGAATGCTGAATTTATATTATCTCGCTTCTACTCCAATCAAGAGACTGTGGTTTGAATTACTTTCCTAATCAGTGTAGGTAATAAGTGTTGTGACTACTTATCTTAACACCTTAATCTTCCAAAACAGAAGTAAACAGCAATGCTGCGCATATTGTACTTATTTACAAGAACCCAAGAGTGTCATGGAAATGAAAATAAAAGGCTGAATGAAATCACAACATAATTTTTTATCCTCAGCTGACATTTAGAGAATGATGTAAAGCAAATTTTCTCTCAACTTTTCTAGAATTGTAAAAAATTTATTGATGCTTGAAAAATCCTGTTGCTATTGACCAGGGATGTCCAATCTTTTGACTTCCTTGGGCCACATTGTAAGAAGAATTGTCTTGGGCCACACATAAAATGCATTAATGATAGCTGATGAGCTAAAAAGGGTCCATGCTTAATTTTGGTAATGTTTTAAGTAAGTTTATGAATTTGTGTTAGGCCACATTCAAAGTAGTCCTGGGACGCCAGTGACCCATGGGCTGTGGGTTGGACAAGCTTGTTATAGACCTTCTATCCTTCTGGTGTGTTGACTACTTGATTATTTATTAACAAATTTTCACTGTGTGTATGTTTTGGGGGAGTTTGTTGGGGAGTTGGTTAAAATTTAAGTGGTCTCTAAGATCTTTAAATAAAATGGAGTCCCTGGTGTTATATCTTTTGCTTTTTTCTCTCCTTTTTATTTTTTGAGATATAATTGACATGTAACATTGTATAGATTTAAGATGTACAATGTGTTGATTTGATACATTTATATTGCAATATGATTATCATTTTAGCATTAACTGACTCTTTTATCACATCACATAATTACATATTATTTCTTTTTTTGTGTTGAGAATGGTTAAGTTCTAGTCTCTTATCATCTTTGAAGTCTATAATATTGTTGCCTATTATCACTATGCTGTGTGTTAGAACTCCAGGATTTATTCACCTACTAATTGTAAGTTTGTTTAAGGGTACAGACTTGCAAGTGTTGATAGTCCTGTTATAGCTTGTTCTCAAGGAATTACATATCAAATACTACTTACAATTTATTTCTACAATCATTCCTAAGCATTGTTATTTCAACATTTTATTTGTGAGTTACACACTTGAAAGAAAACAATAATTTAGTTAACTCTCAACACAGAATCAGCTTTCTGTTAACAGGTCTTTTCTTAATTTCTTTTGTATTTCATCTCCCTTCTTGTTTAAAGTGATTCTAATTGTGGTAAGGCAGTGAAAGAACATTCATCCAGTACAAGATGAATGAGTATGTGTTTGTATAATATTAGAACTGTCTCTTTAGCTGGGGATAGGATAAACAGTTACTGAATTATGCATGTCAGATTATGCCAATAGTGAAAAATTAGTTATTTACCTATTAAATTACCACCACAATTCTTTGCAACATATTAAATATTTAACCTGTTTTTGGGCTAAAACTCTTAAACTGTGGTGTGACTTAGAAGCCTAGAGGTTAATGTACTATTTTTTTTTTTTTTTTTTTTTTTTTTTTTTTTTTTTTGCTGGCAAGGGTTGGGAGGAGGGAGGAGAGTGCATATACTCAGGCCATCCTTCCTCTTCCCAATCCACCTAACCTCCACCATGTGCTTTTTACCAATCACCATACCACAAGCCTTTCTAGAGGTAATCACTATCCTGAATTTAATGGCAATTTTTGTTTGCTTTTATTTATAACTAGATCAGCTATGTATATATCATTTTTAAAATTTAAGTATAGTTGGAATACAATATTATTTTAATTTCAAGTGTACAACATAATGATTTGACATTTATATATCTTACTATGTACTCACCACATTAAGTCTAGTAATCATATGTCACCACATCAAGTTATTGTGGTTTTATTGACTATAGTCCCCTTCAGCTATTTCACTAGTCTCTTCACCTCACTCTTTTCTGGAAACCATCAGTTTGTTCTTTGTTTCTACGAGTCTGTTTTCATTTTTTGTTTTTATTTTTATTGTTCATTTGCTTTGTTTTTTAAAATTCCACATATAAGTGAAATAAAATGGTATTTGTTTTTCTCTAACTATAACTTATTTCAGTTAGCATAATACCTTCTACATCCATTCATGTTTTTGCAAATGGCAGGATTTTATTCTTTTTTATTGCTGAGTAATGTTTCATTGTATATATAATATACAACTTGTTCTTTATCCATTTATCTTTTGATGTATACTTAAGTTTCTTCCATATCTTGGCTATTGTAAATAATGCTGCAATGAACAGAGGGGTGCATATATTTTTTTGAATTTGTGTTTTCATTTTCTTTGGATAAATACCCAGGAGAGAAATTGCTGAATCATAAGGTAGTTCTATTTTAAGATTTTTGGGGAATCTCCATACTTTTTTCATAGTGGATATACTAATTCACGGTCTCACCAACAGTGCACAACCTTCTCCTTTCTCTACATCATCACCAACACTTATTGTCTGTTGATTAATTGATCATCACCATTCTGACAGGAATGAGGTGATACCTTATTGTGGTTTTAATTTGCATTTTTCTGATGATTTGTGTTGTTGACCATCTCTTCATATGTCTGTTGGAAATCTGTATGTCTTATTTGGAGAAATGCCTCTTCATGTCTTCTACCTTTTTTATCAAATTGTGTATTTATTTTTTTGTTATTGAGTTGTATGAGTTTCTTATATATTTCGGATAGCAACCCTTAATTGGATACATCATTTGTGAATATATTCTCCCACTTACTAGGTTGTGTTTTCATTTTCTTGATTGTTTCCTTTGCTGTGCCAAAGCTTTTCAGTTTAATGAAGTTAGATTTGTTTACTTTTGCTTTTGTTTTCCTTACTCAAAGGGACATATCCAAAAAGATATTACTAAGACTGGTGTCAAATAGCTTACTGCCTATGTTTTTTTTTTCTAAGAGTTTTATGGTTTCAGGCATTACATTTAAGTCTTTAACTTATTTTGAGTTTATTTTTGTATGTGGTGTAAGAAAGTGGTCTACTTTCATTTTTTGCATGTATCTGCCCAGTTTTCCAAACAAAACTTGAAGAGACTATTATTTGTCCATTGCATATTCTTGCTTTCTTTGTTGTAGATTGACTATATAAGCAAGAGTTTATTTCTAGACTCTATTCTGTTTCATTGGTCTATGTGCCTGTTTTTGTGCCAGTGTTATTTTGATTATTACTGCTTTGTATTATAGGTGAAAATCAGGGAGCATGATACCTCCAACTTTGTTTTAAACAAAAGTTTACTTTGCCTTCCTTTTAATCAAACTTTCATTTGTAAGTTTTATGCATGTATTGGATGTAGCTATGGTTTGTTAAATTTTATTAGTACATAATGTTCCATTATGATGTTACTACAACTTACTGGTTCTTTTGTGGGCGAACACTGGTGCTGCTTCTAGCTTTTGGCATAATAAGCCCCACTTCTGTGAATATTTTTGTATGTATCTCCAAGTGACATTGCAAAAATAATTTAGGACATATATCTAGAAGTGAATTTAATGGATCATAAGGCATTTGCATACAAAGCTGACATTTGGGGGAGGCTATAAAGTAAATTTTCTTTCAACATTTCTAGATTGGTAAAAATGTTATTGATGCAATTCTTACTCAGGCTTACTCCTGCATCTACAGGTTATCTGGTGGCTTTGTTGTAAGGTGGGTTGGCTATGATAGCATAATTGGAAAAGCTCTGTTCCACATGTATTTCTGCTTTCTCTTGTTCCCAGTGGGCTGACCAATGCATTTTCTTTTCATGGCATTGGCCTAAGCACCAGAAGGAAATGAATATTGGAAAGTACTTTTATAACCCTCTGCTTCCATCATGTCTGTTCACATTTCATTGGTCAAAGAAAACTTATGGTCATACTCAGAATGAAGCTCCAGAAAAATACTCTTTTATGTGAGAAACTCCAAAACCATGTTACAAAGAACATGGGTATAAGGTAGGGTTAAAATTGAAGCTAATAATGCAATCCATTCATGATTAAATATTTTCATGATGATAAAACAGAAGTGAACAAATATTGGGACTTAATTAAGTTCCTGCCTATAGTTAAAATGGTAAGTATTAGTTGTTGGTATTGTTTTATTATTATAATCTCACTACCATATGTGTAACAGGATAACAATGCAACTTTTTCTATTGGCTCAGTAAGGACCAAGGCCACAGAGATGAGATCAAAGGTTGTTAAATATCAACTACCTACATGTTGTAAGGAGAGGTGCCAGATCATACATGATAAGTACATAGATAGATAGATAGACAGATAATAGACAGATAGATAGGTGATAGATAGATAGATAGATAGATAGATAGATAGCTCAAACTATTCCTCTCCTCAGGGGTATGTAAGGGAAACTCATAAACTTTGACTTGATTGTACAGTGAAGATTTCTGTGACAGAGTTGTTAATATACCATGAACTGCTTTCTTTCCCCTTTAAACAAATTGAGGGCTTTTAAAAACATCATAGAGAGGGCCTGATATATGTCTTTTGGAATTTGGGGTGTGTGTGATATGACTCATTCCTGAATCATATCCCCAAAATTAAAAACAAACAAACTAGGAATGCACTCAAGGTCAAAGCTAGGCACAGCTGCTGCTATGACAGAAAGCTGAGCTACATGATAGGCAGCCTTTTGTCAATGACAGCAAGTAAAAGAGCATGTTTCTATGGGCTTGGTGGGACCCCACAGGAGGATGCCAGCTGGGTCAAAGTAGGTGTGAACTGCTGAGTGAAGAGATGAAGAAAGAACCAGTCTCCAATCCGGGAAACACCATAAAATAAATAAAGTCAATCTTTGAATATCTGCCACACCCAGCAAGCACCAATGCCATGTTATAATACAATAGTCCAAGTCTATTGGAGCCACTTCTGTTCCTCTCCTCTCCAAATTTTTCAACCTTAGATGAGTCAGAGACAGCACACTGAGTCTGGGAAAGAAAATGGAAGAGGAGTGGGACAAAATGGTGGGGAAGTTCCCTGCCTCACTGCACTCTTCTCTTCTTGAACCAGGACAGCTAGGACAGGTGAGCTGAAGTTGGATGAGACATACAGCTTTAAATTTGAATTGGTCCAGATTTTTTTTTATACCTCAAAAATTAGACTCATTGTAATAACTGGGAATGACCATAAATCTATGGGATCTAACCAGGCTAATACCAAGCTGAGGCATGGGAGATTTGGCAGAGAACAGAGGTACACAGTGTTTCTGAAAAAAATAAAATTTATTTTTGCCTCCCTCTTACAAAGTTTAATTACTTCACCACATCAGTAACAGATACAAATAAAAGTATTCACAAACAATGTCTGGTCAAGCAGATTTTCTTCCTCAAGTAAAACAACCAATATATATATATAATTTTTTTATATTCATTTTTATTGTTAGACTTATTGGGGTGACATCTGTTAGCAAGGATTACATAGGTTTCAGGCATACAATTCTACCGTGCATTGTCAACTTGATGTATAATAAGTTCACCATTTATTGTGACTTCTCTTTCCATCACCTTATATTTAGCTTCACCCCCTCCTCTCCCACACCCTCCCCTTTTCCCTCTCCCTGACCCACTTGTCCCCAAATAAACATTAAACTATTGATTGTGTCCATGGGTTATTTGTTCATTTCTTTTTTTCTTTGCTGTCAGTTTTATATTCCGCATATGAGTGAAGTCATACAGTTCTTTGTTTTTGCTGTCTGGCTTATTTCACTAAGCATGATGATTTCCAGGTCCATCCATTTTGTTGCAAATGGCAATATTTCATCTTTTCTTAGAGCTGAATAATATTCCATTGTGTATATGTACCACAGCTTCTTTGTCCAGTCATCTGTCACAGGGACCTTTGGTTGTTTCCATGTTTTGGCCACTGTGAACAGCGTTGCAATGAACATTGGGGTACATAAGTCTTTGTGGACAAAGGTTTTCAAGTCTTCTGGGTAGATCCCCAGAAGGGGGATTGCTGGGTCAAATGGTAGCTC
Source organism: Lyroderma lyra (assembly GCA_004026885.1). NCBI lineage: Eukaryota > Metazoa > Chordata > Mammalia > Chiroptera > Megadermatidae > Lyroderma > Lyroderma lyra. The sequence continues at coordinate 219 of PVJL010012355.1, read as the reverse complement.
CATTCCCAATTTTCTGAGGGACCTCCACACTGCCTTCCACAGTGGTTGTACCAGTTTGCACTCCCACCAGCAGTGTACCAGAGTTCCTTTTTCTCCACATCCTCTCCAGCACTTGTTATTCCTTGTCTTGTTGATAACAGCCATTCTCACAGGTGTGAGGTGGTATCTCATTGTGGTTTTGATTTGCATTTCCCTGAGAGCTAATGAGGATGAGCATTT
>PVJL010012354.1:0-37690 GCA_004026885.1 Lyroderma lyra | reverse complement strand
AACTTGATGTATAATAAGTTCACCACCTAATGTGACTTCTCTTTCCATCACCTTATATTTAGCTTCCCCCCCTCCTCTCCCACCCCCTCCCCTTTCTCCCCTCCCTAACCCACTCGTCCCCAAATAAACATTAAACTATCGATTGTGTCCATGGGTTATTTGTTTGTTCATTTCTTTTTTTCTTTGCTTTCAGTTTTATTTCGATGAGACTTAAAAGGCCTTTAGACTTTTAAGTTGATGCTGGAATGAGTTAAGACTTTCAGGGCTGTTGGGATGAAATGAATATATTTGCATGCAAGAATGTTACTTTTGGGGAACAGAGCTGGAATGCCATGGTCCAAATATTTGTCCCCACAAATTCATGTTGAAATCCTAACCCCCATGGGTGGGTGGTATTAGTAGCCCGGGCCTTTGGGGATGCTTGTCAGAGAGTGGAGCCCTCATGAATGGGATTGGTGCCATATAAGAGATCCAAAGCGATCCCTTCCCGCTCCTTCCATGTGAGGACACAGCGAGAAATCTGCCACCTAGAAGAGAACCTTCACCCAGCCTTGTGGCACTGTTATCTTAGGCTTCTAGCCTCCAGAACTGTGAGAAATAAATTTCTATTGTTTCTAAGATACCTAGCCTGTGGCATTTTTTGTAATAGCCCAAATGTATTAAGACAGGAGGCTGAATTTCAAGCCTAGCTGTCTTTATGGTGGGGCCTTGAATAGCTCAAGGGCTTTTTAAAACCTTGCTTCCCTGGAATGCAAAAGGAGAAAACAGAACAACAAGATCTCTGAGATGCCTTCTAGTTCTAAAAGGATTCTAATCTTGGATCATGGATGAAAGCTGAAGTCTAGTTAAAAGTATTCCATACCCAGGGCATTGTCAGTAACAGCAGTAACCTCAGTGGCAAACAACAGACCAGACCAGCAGCCTAGCCGAAAATTTGACAGGGAAATGACATAGCCATAGGGACCTTGAGATGCTCTCCATGTAGAAGAGACCAGAGAGAAGAAAGAATCCCAGCTCTCCGCACATCCCTAACTCACTGGGAACCTGTGATCACATGAAGAGGAGATGCAAGAGGGCCAATGGAAAGTAAAAGCCAGGGCAGGCTTAAAAAAATGCCTAAATTTTTAATGTGTTACCCAATGCACATGCATGCACACACACTATCAACAGAAGGTAGAAGCCTTAGTGGTGCAAGGTCCTTGAGCCCAAGATCTGCCCCCATCACTGGCTGACCATTAGGCACAAAGGCGATGCCTATGACACTAGGCTTAAGAACAAGAACTTAGAAAAAAGAAAACACTGCCCAGAGACTTCAGCATCTGCACACCACAGAGGAAACAGTACCCACAGAGTTAGTCAAGTTATTAAACAAAACAAAAGCAAAAAGAACCTTCAGGGAGAAAAACCAGAATCTATAGTTGCTATAATATATTATCAAAAATGTTCAATTTTCAACAAAAATTATGAGATTATTCAAAGAAACAGGAAAATATAACCTATCCTCAGAAGAAAAAAATGAAAACAAAAAAGTAAGTAGAAACTGTTTCTATGTGGGTCCAGGTGTTAGACTTAGCAGATAGGGACTTCAAATCAGCTATTATGGAAATTATTTTTTAAAGTAAATTCTGCATGGAATTCTAATACATGCTACATACACTATGGATAAGCCTTGAAGACATTATGCCAGACACAAAACAGGAACTATTACACGATTCCATTTATATGAGATAGCTATAATTGTCAAAGACAGAAAGTACAATGGTGGTGACCAGCGGCCCACGGGAGGAGAAAATGGGGAGTTAGTGTTTAAGGGGGAGAGGTTTCCAGTTTGGGATGATGAACAATTTGGAGATGGATAGTAGTGATGGTTGCATAACAATGTAAATGTACTTAATGCCACTGACCTCACTTAGAAACATTAAAATGGTAAAGTTTATGTCATGTATATTTTAACCCAATAAAAAAGTTCTGTGTAAAGTACAGCATAGAGAATGTAGGCAATAATGTTGCAACAAGTATGTACAGTGCCAGGTGGGTCCTAGACTAATTTAGAGATCACTGCATAAATTACATAAATGTCTGACCACTATGCTGTACAACTGAAACTAATATAATATTGAATGTCAACTGTAACTGAAAAAAATAAATAATTCCTTAAAATTCTGGAGTTGGAAAGTACAATAACACATGAAAATTTAACTAGAGGGGCTAAACAGGAGATTTCAGAAGACAAAGGAAAGAATCTGTGAAACTGAAGATAGAGAAATAGCAATTATCCAGTGTGAAGAACAGAAAGAATGACTGAAAGAAATGAACAGAGCCTCGGAGACCCATGCAACAGCATCAGGTACACCAGTGTATGTATAATGGAAATTCCAGAAGGACATAATAGAGAGAAAGGGGAAGAAAAAAAAATGAAGAAATTATGGCTGAAAATGTCCCAAATATGATGGAAAACAGTCTGCAGATCCAAAAATCTCAATAAACGCCAAGGAGATAAACACATAGAGATCTGTAACTAGACACATCACAGCCAACCTGTTGAAAGAAATAGTCTTGAAAGAAGCTAGAGAAAAACAGCTCATCACATACAGAGGAACAATAAAACACACAGCCATGAAAGCCAAAGGCAGTGGGCTGATGTATTAAAAGTGCTACCAAAACAAACAAACAAACAAACAAACCTGTCAACCAAAATGTCATATCCAGCAAAACTATTTTTAAAGTAAAGATGAAATGAAAGCATTTCTAGAAAAAAAGACTGCACGAATAATTTGCTGAAAGACTTGCCTTACAAGAAATATTAAAGGCTAATATAAAGGAAAATATATTCAGGCTAAAAAGAAATGATTCCAGATGATAATGTGAATCTACACAAAGGTAAGAAGAGTCATTTGGAAAGGTAAATATATGGGTAAACACAAAAGACTGCACGTGTATTTTCTCTTTAACTTTGTTAAAAGACATGACTACATAAAACAATACTTATATCTCTACATTTCGGGGTTTATCGCAAATCTAAATGTAACGTGATAATCACACAAAGGATGGGGAAGAAAGTCCAACTTTATTAGAACCAAGTTTTTATTTCACTGGAATTAATTAGTAATCATCTCAAATACATTGTAATGCAATCCTTAGAACCACCACTAAGAAAAAAACTTTAAAATATATAGTGAATGCAAATTATATATCTAATAAGGGGTAATAGACAGAATATATAAAGAACTTCCACTATTTAACAATGGAAAAACCCAAATAACTTGATTTTAAAATGGGCATAAAGCTTGAATAGACATTTCTCTGAAGATTATAAATGACCAAAAAGCATATGAGAAAGATGCTCAGTATCACTAACCATTAGAGAATGCAAATCGGTCACAATGAGATTATCACCTCACAGCCATTAAACCTATTTAAAAAGCAGAAAATAGTGTTAGCAAGGATGTGGATAAATTAGAATCCTTGTGTACTGTTGGTGGGATTGCAAAATGGTGCAGACACTGAGGAAAACACTATGGCCGTTCCTCGAAAAAAATTAAAAATAGAATTACCATATAACCCTGAAAAACCCATTTCTAGATATATATCCAAAATAATTGAAATCAGGGTTTTGAAGAGATATTTGCACACCCATATTCACAGCAGCATTATTCACAATAGTCAAGAAGTGGGAGCAAATATTCATTGATTGATGAATGGGTAAGAGAAATGTGGAACGTACGTACGAGGCAATAGTATTCATCCTTCAAAGGCAAGAAGTCCTGTTACATACGACAATGTGGGTTACCTTGAGGACATCATGCTCAGCGAAATAAGCCAGTCATGGAAAGGGACATACCATATGACACATGCAAAAGGACAAATACTGTACGACCCCACTGACAGGAGAAAAATGCGGAATGCTGGTCACTAGGAACTGGCGGAGGGGGAATGGGAAGTTGTTGCTTAATGAATACACGGTTTTGGTTTTTCAAGATAAATAAATTCCAGAGATCTGCTGCACAACGTGAGAGCACAGTATACTTAACACTACTGAACTGTACACTTAAAAATGGTTATGATAGTAAATTTTGTGTTTTTAAAAAATATAAGTATATAGTAAATACAACAACAACGGAATTAAAATGGCGTACTGCTTATATTGAGCACACAAGAAGGCAGTAAAGGAGAAAAAGTGGACAAAAACCTTATCAATAATTACATTAAATTACAGAGGACTAAACATTCCAATCAAAAGGCAGAGACTGTCAGACTGGATAAAAAACAAAATCCAACTCTATGTTGTCTACAAGAAACACACTTTAGAATCAAAGATGCAAACAGTAGAGAAAACCGTGTACTATATAAACAGTAACCATAAGAGAGCTGGATGGATGGCTATATTAATATTGGATTAATATAAATATACATTAAGATAACTCACTAGAGACAAAGACAGATATTTTTAATGATTAAAGTATCAATTTGTCAGGAAGCTATACAACTGTAAATGTAGACATACCTAAAAACAGAGCCCAAAAATACATAAAGCAAAAATTGACAGAAGTAAATGAAAGAAGAAATATGTTATTCAATAATAACATGTTTGGATCGATAACTTAAACTTCCATCCTAAGAAACTGTAAAAGAGAACAGAACCCAAAGCAAGCAGAATTACATTAAAAATAATGATTAGTAGTAACTATTGAAATAGAAAACAAACAATAGAGAAAAATTAACAAAACCAAGTTAGTTCTTTGAAAGATCAACAAAAATGACAAAAAGAGAGAAGACAAATTTCCAAATTCAGGAATGAAATAGGAGACATTGCTCGTGACCCTACGGAAATCAGGGTCTATCAAAAATTAGAGTCAACCAAAAAGGATTATAAAAGAATCTTATAAACAACTTCATGCCAACAAATTAGATAACTTAGATAAAATGAAAAAAATTCCTAGGAAGATACAAATTTACCAAAACTGATGTCAGAAACAGAAAATCTGGATAGACCTAGATAATAAGAAATTAAATTAGTAATTAAAAATATTCCCATAAAGAAAAGCCCAGTCCTGGAAAGCTTCACTAGTAAGTTCTTTTGTCAAATATTTAAAGAAAAAATACCAATCTTTCACAAACTCAGAAATCAGAAGAGAAAGCATTTTCTAGTTCATTCTATGAGCCAGGATGATTCTGATACCAAAGCCAAACAAAGACATCACAAGATAACTAGAGACCAATATCCCTCGTGGAGATAGACATATAAATCCTTAGCGAGTCAGCAACATATAAAAAAATTATATACCACAGCCAGGTGGGATTTGTCCCAGGAGTGCAAAGTTATTAATAGTTTAACATCCAAATCAATTAATGTAATACCCCATATTAACAGAATAAGGAACAAGAGCCACATGAGCATCTCGGTAGATGCGGAAAAAGCACTTGGTAGAAGCCAGTGTGTTGCCTTTCAATACAAGGTGGTGGGAGAATTAGATATGCACATACAAAATTACATGTTACACCCTTGTACCACGTGCAAAAATTAACTCAAAATGGGTTAGAGACCTAAATGTAAGCGTTGAAACTACAAAACTTCTGGAAGAAAACAGGAGAAAAGTCTTGGTACCTGGGGTTGGGCAAAGCTGTCTTAGCTCTGACACCAGAAACACAATCCATAAAGGAAAAAACATTTGATAAATTAGGCCATCAAAATGAAAAACGTTTGTGATTCAAAAGATAGTATTAAGAAAATGATGACAGGCCACAGAGAGAAAATATTTGTAAATTATACACCTGATAAAGGATTTATATGTAGACTATAAAAAGAATTCTTACAATACGATGAGCAATTCACTTAAAAAGGAGAAAAAGATTTGAATAGATATTTCACCAAAGAAGGTCAGCCCCTGAATGGCTAAGAAACACATGAAAAGCTGTTCCACCTCATTAGCCATTGGATAAATATAAATTAAATTCCCAGTGAGCGGCTACTCCGCCCTGGACCGGCTGGAGCCGGCGGCGGCAAGCCCTGTTAGCAGGCCGGGCGGTGCGAGGCCTCCCGGGCGGTGCGAGGCCTCCGGGGCGGGCGCGGCTGGACAAGTTCCTGAAAAGTGAAACTTACCATGTGGCCCAGCAATGCCACACTGGGTATCTGTCCAAGGGAAAGGAAAACACGTTCCACAGAGACGTGTTATGTTTGCACCAGCTTTACTCAGTCTGGAAACCATCCAAATGCCGGTCATCAGCAGGTGAGGGGTAAACGAAATGCGGCGGAGCCACGACGGGTACCAGTCCGCGATGAAAGCGGAGATGCCCACTTTCTACGACGTGGTCAGGCCAAGGGAAGAAGCCGGGCACAAAGACTGTGGCGTAGGACTGTCTTATAGGAAACCCGCAGAGAAGAAACGGTGGAGCTAGAAAGCGGCCCGTTCGTGCCCGGGGCTGAGGGGCGGAAGTGAGGGCCCACTGCAAACCGGCACAGATTTCTGTTGGGGTGATGAAAACGCTCTAAAAGTGAAACGTGATGAAGGCAGCTTAACTCCACAAATGTACTAAAACCCACTGAACCGTACATTTACAGTGGGTGCCTTTTATATATAAATTACACCTCCATATCAAAGCTGTAAAAACGGTAACTGGCAAGGGTAAGGGTGCCCTAACCTACCACCGCCACCCACAACCTGCCCTCCTGCCTGTGCTCCTGCTTCCACAAACTCCCCCCACTGCCCTCCCCACTGCAACCCCCCTAGACCCCCAGGTAGGGTTTTGGGGGGTTTTGTTTTTTTATTTACTTTTCTTTAGCTCAGGGGATTGCTAGTACAGTCATTGTCTCCCTGTCTGTCCACCCACAGGACCCAGATCCCAAGGTCAGCAGCTGTGACCACTAGCCGCTCTCTCACTGCGGGAGGAAAGGTGGTTAGCAGGAAGCAAGCCCACCTGTGTCTGAAGTGCCTTCTGCGGGCCCTGCCGATCCCCCACATAGGAATAATGAAGTTTAAACTTTTTTTCAGCAGATCAGGGCAGATACTGACCCTCGTACCTTTCTGAGTTAATCAAATTACAAAATGCTCCTTTTAGGATCCAAGTCTTAAGAGCTGCTTCTATGACTCATTTTATCATTACTTTTCCTCAAAATCTACTCTGGTCTGCTATCCCCTGATGTAGCCCAACCAAGCCCCACCCTGTGTCTAAGAAAGCCTGGGGGTGGGGGCACTGACTCTGAGATGACGGTTAGGGGCCCCAGTCACTTGTAACAGTACAGCCACTCCTCACTTAACATCCCACCCATTTAATGACCGATTCGCCAGTGCGCGGAACCCCCTTTCTCAGTCTGTCGGGTTCCCCCAGTTGGTTAGTAGTCACCACTGAAACCATTCACGATTACATAAGGCTACAAATTTCGTTTATACGTGTGATGTCATGTAATATCTATTGAAAAATACACACCCTATGGCTCCACAACACACAAGACATCCGCCTTTAAGTTCCTCACTTATCAACCAATTCGCTTAACGACTTAGTGGTAGGAACGGAACTTGGAGGTCAAGTGAGGCGTGCCTGTACCTGGTGCTCACACGGTAATTTCACAGTAACTAAGGCGGAGAGTGCCTGCATTGGGGTCCTGCATTCCGGTGCTGGGGCCTCACGTCCCAGCAAAGCCCTATTTGTTGTTTCTCCCTGCAAGGCACAGCCCTGCCGCAGGCCCAGACGGGACTGACTGATGCAGCACCCAACAGACATGTAAACAATATTACACCGCAGCCCCTTCGTCTGGTCCAGACACTGGTGGCCTGGTGGGGAGACCCTGAAGAGGGAAATTTGAGCTGGTTGTCGAGGAGCTCACCTGGAGTCACCACCAGCAGAGAGGGAACCTCACACCTAACTCGCGTCACAACTACACAGGCTCACCCAACCAGCAGCAGGGCCTACGTGGGCAGAGCACTGCACCTGGGCCGTGGGGGGTTCCTGGTTACCGACCCTGCCCCCGTGCTGCCTAGAGGGAGCTGCCTTCCTTCCCACACAGGCACTGGGACTCCAGCAGCAACGACTTCGCACTACTCGCTGCAGAGACCCCGCTCCACGAGGAGTTATGGCACTTCGCTCTACTGCGCTCCACAGTTGTTGTTTGTTTGTTTGTTTGTTTGTTTTATAAACTGAAGGCAAGACCCTCCTCCAGCAAAAAGATTACCGCCGGCATCACTATGACACTTGCTTTATTGCGGTGATCTGGAATTGAAACGCAGTATCTCCCAGGCATACCTGTGCTCAGACGTCAAACGCCCAAACCACCTCCAGGCACACACAGAAATGCAATTATGGGAGGCAGGAGCTACTCAACGGATCTACGACTCTACCCTCAAATATCTGCATTTTAAACTACCAAGGACAGTTAAGCTTTCAAAGGAAGAAGATCAAAGTGCTGTCATCTTTTAATTTAATCCTTTTGTTGCATCAATGGTCTTAAGAGGGATGAGAGATCAAAATAAAAATGGAAACAAACTATATCTTTGTGGCTGTTGTTTTAGCCTTTTTTCCCCCTCAATTTGGGCCACAAAATAGGTCAGCTCCATTACTGATCAGCCTTCCCACAAATATTTAAAACAAATTGAATTGCACACCCAATACCCATCACAATTACACCAGGCACAATAACTAAATTAGCAATTCAACAAAATAATTGGAAATGCGATGCTCTCTATTCCACCAGTCTCCCTCGAGGGTTTAGCCGATCTATGGGGGAAAACTCAGCTTTCCTAATTCTGCAGCTAATTAGAGACACACTTGTAAATGAAGTTGTTTGTCTTAAAGTTGAAATTCTCTTCTGGGGGGTGGGGGAGAGGGAAGGAGGCGACAAGGTCCTTTCAGTCTGGAGCAAGTGTCTGAGCAGGTATAAAGAGCACCTGCCTGGGTTCTAATTAGCAGCCATATATGCAATTAATAAAAGCATCACTATTTTACCATCACTTATCTGGTAATGAGCGGCTTCAGACGAGCCAGCCTGGCTGACGTCCTCGTCGAGAGAGGCGGGCCTTCCAAGGGCCGGTGGGGCCGGTCGTCGTGGCCTGCGCCGCGCCGCTGCGTGCAGGAAGCGCCGACCGGACGCGCGGACAAGACGGGCAGGGCCAGAGCGCAGGCCGGGCGGGTCTCGCGCGGCCTCCCGGGTGGGGCCTGGAGAAGCAAAGGCTTATTTTAACAGGAAGCAAAGGGGAAGGCACCACGCCCAGCAGCCGCCTCCCACCGCGGTAGTGGACAGCAGTCAGCGCCGGACCAGGGCCCACGTACTCAGGCCAGTCGTGGAGAAGCAATCTTGAGGTTTCAATTAGGCCGTCCTTGGCCTCTTTTTGTTCCTTCAGGCAGGACTATCTCGGTTTAATTATATAACTGAGAACTAGGGCTCACGTTCGTCCCGTTCCTCCCCTCGTTATCCGCCAAGATCAGAATGTGACCTTCAAAAGAAAACTCGCCACGGGGCTCCCTCCAGTCTTGCGGCGCCGGGTCGTGGGGGGCTCACTCCCCGGGGCGGCTCACCGAGACCCTCTTCCTGCCGCCCGCACACACTGGGCCCCGCACTCCCCCGCCGGGAAACAAAGGACTGGCCTTACTAGCGAGGTCAGCGGATGAAACGGTGGCCCGGGGGCCTGGGGGAGCCTCCTTTTCCCAAGATCCTCCTGAGCATCACAGCGCCCAGGTGGGGGTGAGGCGGCCCAGGAGCCTGCTGAAACGCTGATAAGTAAATTCAAAAGCACCTGCTCCTTCCTGCTTATCTCCTTTAACAATATGAACTCGGAGTTATCACATTTAAAGTGTTCTGTATTAGCTTTACATTTAGCTCTTAAAACCAAGTGCAGTGTGCTACAACTTTAAAGGACACAGGAGTCAAACTGGAAAATAATTTTATGACATCAGGAAGTCGGTTCCCAGCCTAATCGCTCAGGCCTTCAGGAGGAGAGATGGGGCCTCTGGCCTCCCAGGCTCCCTCCCTGTCTGCTGCTCTGGGAACCAAGGCTTTCTCACACCCGAGTCACAGCCCGAGTCACAGCCCGAGTCACACTCCCAGCCACCTCTCAAGTCTAAAGCAGGGCCTCCTCCCCAGCCTGCACACATACCTGGTGTGTGAAGACACTATCCCTCAGCCCTGTGACAGCAGGGGCTCTTGCTGCCTCATCTGTTGATCATTTTCCTTTTCCATTTTGATGTTTGCTGTAACTTGCAGAGGTTGGGAAATATTCATATAGGCCCGAGCTATCCAATACAATAGCCACTGGCCACATTGCAAGTGCTCAAAAGCCACAAGATATGGGATGGCACAGAATGATAGGATTATAATCCCAGCATCTCAAAGTTCTGTTGGACAGCTCTGATCTAGATGCTCCGAACACTTGCAGTATTAGTAGAGGCTTCTCCTGGGCGCCCCAGGACTTCCCAAAGGAGAGAGGAAGGCAACTGGCCATGAGGGCGGAGGAACAGCTTGGAGCTGCCCTCACTGTGGAGAGGCAGAAATCACGGAGCAGCAGGCTAACTGCTTCGTGCTGGCTGTCAACCTCACCTGCATACTAATGCACCTGGCAGTCCTGGAGGTTGGGCTCACAGAGCCCCTGGAAGAAGCACCCAAGAGCACCAGGGCTCCTGCCCTCCTGCCAGGCTGAGTTCTCCCCTTGGGGAATGAGAAACATGTGATGCTGAGCCTGATGAGGGCTCAGAGCCTGGGTCCCAGGAAGACCAGCCAGGATTAATAGGGGCAACTTCAGTGGATATAACAGATTTCATCAGACCCAAGTTAGAGTATGCAGAACTCTGCAGAAGAGAACAGAGATCCGCCTGGAGACTGTCACCTGCCAATACAGCCCTTTGCTAAGGCCCCAGCAGTGCCTGGCACACAGTAGGAGGGCAATAAATAGCTGAATGAATGCACATGAAAAACATTCTTGCATCTGTGCTGACTATGACTCTACCTTTACCTAGAAGCAGCTGCTTTAGATCAGGAAGGTCCCCTGAAACCAGTTCAGCTGACCCTTATTTACTGTGGGGACCCTGCGGCCAGAGGTCAAAAGACCTCCGCAAGATCGCACCCCGGCAGGTTTGATTTCTAGGAGTCTTCCCACTACTTACGTGTGTCCTTTATTCAAAACATCACATAAGCCCATTCCAGGAGTAGCTATGTGCCCCCAAGTCTCTCTAAGAGCCGGGTAATACGTCCCTAAATAAGTCAGCACCTACCTCCCCTGGGGAAGTGGGGGCGGGGCGGAGGGAGCAGCCGGCGGCACGTGACGGGGCGCCCCCTGCTGCGCGCGGCCGGAACTCATTTCCAACCCAGTCAGACAGAGGGGGCGGGGCAGGGGGCAGGCGTCTCTACGTGTCACCATTGCAGTGCCTCCTGGGGACCCTAAATTCTTTTTCTACCCTATCAGTGATGTGGGATTTTTTGTTAACGTTCTTTTAAATTTTCTTTTCTTTGAATTCACTGTCCTTGACCTCAACAAATGAACTGAGAACCCGGAACCAGGGGAAATAAACCAAGCAAACTTCTCAGGAATATAAATGCTGCTGAGGCAGTGACCCCCCTGGCAGACCCCTCACGACAGGAAAGGAAGGCACAGTAAAGGAAATCTATAGATAAACAAGAAAGACAAAAGTTGGATAAGGCAGACTCACGCGGCGTTGGCACCCCCTCTGGCCCCCAAACGCGGGGCCGGTGGTGAGGGGCCATCCACAGCGCTGTGGGACGGGCTGAAGGCGCACACACCAGCTGGGCTGCATGGATCTCCTGGACTTAAGAGAGAATTCGTTAATGAACTTACCAAATGACTGGCAATTATTTTAGAAATGTTATGAAGAAAGTTTAAAAAGATGGAAAGAAAATGAGGTAGATAAGCTTTCTAAAAAGACTAAAAATAAGGTCCATTTAATTCCTAGCACAATTCACCCCAATACACAAGTGCAAACATACATTTTAAAAGTAAAAACACAAACTTAGATGCAGAAAACAAAGCTCACTGCTTGTATTTGCTTTCATTAAATGCAAGTACCCAGGATGGCACTATCAGGGTGTCACCAGAGGGGCAGCCAGTGTGCTGGCATAGAACACCCCCACTTGCGCACCCGAAGCCTCAGGCTTGTCTGTCTGGGACATCCCCTACCTGTACTGTCTGTAGCTTTGCTGAGACATGTGGCTGCCTTGTTTGAGAGTCTGGCCTATTTTGGCATCAATGCCTTTCACTCACAGAGTGACTGCGACATCCTGCGGAATGATGGTTCCAAGGTTTATGATGAATGTCACATTTGGATTCATTCTGAGCCTCAAACCCAGCTCTATTTTAGATGAAATGGTAAGAGGTAAAAAGGCAGTCATCTTGGAGAGTTCTTAGCATGCACATGGAGACAAGGAAAATCAACTTCAAGGAGACTATTTTTTGCAAACTGGAGATGCAGAGGCTGTTCCTGAACGGACTGGAGCTGGCTCTCCCTGGGGTTCTGTTGGCTCTCAGGGTTGCTAAATGATGCTCAATAAGCTATCTTGGATGTGATCCTGGAGAGAATGGCTACACACCAAAAACAGTACGTGCAGCTGGGAGGAACGCAAACCCAAACAAGGAAGGAAAACCCACCTGAGAGCTCCCCAGGATGAAGGTGCTGAGAGTACCAAGAGCAGGAAAGCCAGAGGAGAGAGTGGAGAGCAAACCAGATGTGACCTAGCAGCTGGAACCAGATATGGGGGCCAGGAGGGAGATGATGGTGTCACTTTCTATTTATCTACCATCTTTCATGGGAGCATCTCAAAACACATTACAGGCAGTAGGGAGCTCTTTAATCCTCCCAGCGGAGGGTGTTGATTTGAAGGGTTCCCTGGGGAGCAAGAAAAATGCCCCCCATCAAGCTCCAGAGCCAATCTCCACTCTGCCTCTCAACACCCTCTGCTACAGACGGCCCACCCTAAGACAAGTCAGAGGTGAGCCAGGGCCCTAAAGCCTCTGTAATGTGTCCCCAGAGCCTTCCAAATATTTGGACTCTTTCACTTGGTTTACTTTACTCCTAAAAATATGCCAAGAAAAACAGTAATTTCAAAAGACAATAAACAACTGTTATGCCCAAATATTTTCCTATAACATTATTCATAATAGCAAATAAATAATTTAAATGTTCAATGACGAGGAATTTGGTTAAGTACTGAAGATACATGCCCTAAATGGAATTACTAGTTAGCAATTAAAATACTTAAATGATATCTGCAAATACATGGAAATAACCTTTTATTGTACTGTTATTAATATTAAAACACAGAATTATACTATGTACCGCTGTTTCTCAGCTGGAGGTGAAGATGGGAGGTATGGCTGCATGAATCTTTTGTTTTTATTTTTTTTTAAAGGCCAAGTAAAAAATTTCAAACAGTTCAGAGGTAAAAACTACCCGCACTGCTCCCTGGCCCCTGTGCCAAGGAGAAATGGGACTACTTGGCATGATGGCACCTGCACACGTGGAGGGCTGTGAAGTCCGAGACGTGAATGACGAGACGTGGGTATTTCTAGCTGGTGGGATTACAGGCCAGTCTTATTTTATTTGCTCCTTCTCCTTCTCAGGGTGACCCTGGGCTGGGGCGGGTGCTGTGACCAGTTCACTGCCTCACTGTACTGGTGAGGTCTTCAAGGTCTGTGGTTTATGAGCATCATGCAGTAAGTAGTCAACTGGGCAGAAAGAAAATAAGCAAACTCCACACAAAAGGGAGGAATGCTTCAGTCAACACTGAAAAAGGGCTCTGGATTGAAACTCTAGATAATAGTTCTCAACTCATTTAAAAATCAGCATTAGCTACCAAAATGTAAAGTATTAGTTTTATTAAAATGCAAATCAATCAACTAATCTGTCTTTCTAGTAACAGTTGAATTGCAGTATCCGTGTCAATTAAAATAGTTTCCAATTTATTCTTGGCTGGAAGGAGGGTGGTCTTCTGAATTTTAAAATGCAAGCTGCACTTTACTGGAAATTCTGTTCATTCTTTCTCAGCTCTCCTGGTTTTAATTCATTTTAATTAAACGGGTTGGACTCCAAATATTTTGAAGTACCCGTTTAAATCCTTTTCTTTATCAGATAGAGTGGCTATGACAAAGGTTCTACCTCTTAAGGAAGCATGGGTTAGCATGATGCTCACCGGAAATTCAATCCGAAGAGGTTTGCAGCTCTCGTGTGCCATATCTGGACTCCTCAAGCTAGATGGACAGGATTGGATGGTCTGTATTTTTAAAAGTGATCATTTTGAAGGGAGGGAGTGCAGGGGAACTCTCCTATTTCTGTTGATTGATCTTTTGGGTAACTGGAGACACACTGAAAATTAAACATTTCCCTGACAGTCAAGCCCAAGAGGTAACTACTGAGACAAGAAAAACAAATCACCACGTTCCAAGGTCCAATTAATGTGAGATGGAAAAACCTCCCCCATTTGCCCCATCCTGAGCTCAGCAGACAGACTGATGCTCATACTAAACTGTGAAGCCGATTACATTCAGGACTCACTTCATTTGGAGCCCAGCCTTTAGGCAATGTGCAGCAGTCCCCAGGCACCAAGTCAATGATACGTGGGATTCCTGGGCACAAAAATCTGTTACTTCATTTTGACATTTGAAAACAGTATCAAAACTGGACTTTAGAAACAATGAAAAAAAAAACAAACCAATGAAAAGTCATTAACTACAGCTGCACTCAGCTGCATGGATGCAAAATTTCTTCTCTAATTCAGTAGTTTTAAGTAAAGATTTGGGCAAAATACCTGGGAGATGGTCAGTCCCATACACTGGTTTGTACACATTACTTATGCAAGATAATCTTCATTGCATATTGACCACAGCAGGCCAATAAATCCCCCTTATGGTGATTTAATTTCCAGCTTTTGACCTTTGGATGAAAAACAAGTGAATCATTTCCTCCTGCTAGATTTACACCAGAGCTAATCTCAAAGTGATTTAGGAATGGTGAGAATAGGAAAGGGCTCTGGAAGAATTGTTATGGGTGAAAAAAAGAAACAAAAAAGTGTTAAATTTGTATTTAGCAACAGCTAGGCAAATACCTCCAAGTGACAAGGTCTCCTGGATACAGTTTGTAGGTTTTTGGGGTTCCCTGCTCCTCAGAGCCACAATCAATCACTAAACATTATCCACCCAGAAAGTAGCATCTGCCCCGGAATGATTCCTTCTGTGAAGTTTTATGAGGGCTGTCTGGAAAGTATCCAGCCGTGGACTATGAAAAATAGAGGCATTTTATGGCTGGATTTTTTTCTGGACAGCCTTCTTACATTGCAATAGGAGGTCATTTGGCTAGGAGAAAAATGAAAACCATTTCAACAAACCTGCCATCCTGCTAGAGCTCTAAATCAGACTTAACTCTATGCTGCTTAAGGAATGACACAGGCGGTGCAGGACCCGTACTCTTTATTTGTGGTGGCTGAAGGACATGGGGTGGGGCCTTTGCACACTGAAGCACTGGAGACACAGATACTCGATTCCAGGCTTCCTGGGACTTGTTAGGCATGTGTTCCAAACAGTACATCTTCCCAGGGATCTCCTGATCGCTCGATCCCACAGGCCAGTGGGTTCCTCCATTTAGGGCTGGGTGAGCAGCCAACCTGGCCAGGGTGCCCCCAGTGTTCACAGCCCTGCCTCTATGCCTGGTAGCAAGAAAGATGGGTGCTGTCAATCCTTGTGGCCTTCATTAGGAGGGTTGAGTTGGCCAAAAAGAGATCGATACAACTCTGTCCTAGAAGACAAATAAAACAAATTGGTTAACACACTGGTTAACGTTTCAAGGTTAAAAAAGAACTAAGAAGCTAGGAAATACCCCAATCTATTTGTTCAACTGAAAACAGGGCTGTGTAATTAAAAATGCATCCCCACAGCTCTCATTCACAAATACAAAGGAAAGAAGAAACCTAGAAGAAGCCAATCAGATAGTAAAATAGGTAAACAGTCCAGTGTGGCTGGATACCCTATCTCTAGGGAATGAGTTTTCTGTAAGCCTGCCCTTTACAGACAGGCTCTCAAGTAAGAAAACAAGATTGAATATTTTAATAGGATGTATGAGACTGCCACACGATGAGGCGGATTCAATCAGACATGGGATGTAGGGGGATATAATTTAGTTTTCATACATTTTCTTGGACTTGGCAGTACTTGAAAAACAATGAAAATGACCTAGCAACAAGATGCCAATTACTCTCACATGTGCAGCTATTCAGTGGGAGAACCGAGGTTTTTTCCCACTCTCCGGCCCCTTTTCTCTATTTGCAATCTAATAAGTAATTTGATTGGCTAAGTTATTTCTAAACTTGGGGCTTGATGTTAAAAAAAAAAAAAACCAAACAAACCATAACATAACATGCTAGGGTCCTTGAATAAAGTAAACAAACTTCTAACCTCTGTTTCTGCTATCGAATACACACCGCTACCACACACTGCTCCCTGGTCAGTCACCTGTCAAGGGTTTGGAAAATCTAAAAATGGTGGGGGTGAGGTTTGTGGGGAGGAAGGGCCCCTCCTATCATTGTGACAGAAGTTCCTGTGGACATAGAGCAGATTTTCTAGGAGAGAGAGTAGGATCCATGAGAGACCAAGCCGATCAAATCCACTTGGGAGGTGGGCTGCGGAGGACACACAGACAGTGGAGGCAGGCGACCCAGGGCTGCAGCCTGCACAGAGGTCAGTCCCTGATCCTCAGGGGAGGAGGATGGCAGGCACCAGCCAGGGCCATGGGCCAGGGAGCAAATTGGCCCACAAGAAAGCTGTGCCTGCTCTGTTTTACATTTTCAAAGCCTAACCATAAAATACAGCCTGCTATTCTTGTTAAGAAAACAGGCTTTTAAAAGTGCTCTCATTATCTGAGTGTCATCACCAGCAAATCTGACTTTCAAAATAAAACATCAAAAAACACAACATGAAAAACCCCACCCTTCAAACAGCTAATTTTGGTTCAGCAAGACTTTAATACAAAAACTTAATCAGCCTGTTTTTGAAGTCAGCCCATTATAGGTGAGGTGCTATAATTAGAAAATCCAGAAATAGGGATAGCATATTAAAACTTCAATCCGGGAAATACAGGGCAGACAGGGAGCACACGAGCCAGAAAACAGTGGGTCTCCAATATCGTTGCAGGAATTTTATCGCAGGAATTTGCAGCACCCTCTCCCTGAACTATCAACTAGCCCCTAGGCCTTCAGACAAAGGAGGTAGGTTCACCCTGAGCTCTGCTGTCTCTTTTGTTCCTCTGCTACACTCCTCCGCCTGGCGCGCCCCGCCAGCCCCCAGACAAGCCAGAGCCAGCTAGAGGTGGAAGGCAGCGTCACGCCAAGCGCAAACGAGAGGCAAGCGGCTTCACTTCCCGTCGCTCCCAAATAACTAGCTCCAAAGCAGAAGCGACAGCGACGCCCTGCCCAGGCCTCACTTTATCGCACTATGGCCTGCCAGTCCGCTGGTAAGTACGAGTCCCTCCAGCCTTTTCGACAAAAAATTAAACGGCATTAGGGGGAGAGTTGCCACAACAAAAAGATAGTATGACTTGAAGACTGCAGCATCTGATGAAGGAAATGCGGAAGCACATGCTATTTAGCCCTTTGCAATCATACCCTTTCCGACCTCGCCTTGCTTGCTTGCACCAGACCCCATCATTACCACTGAGTAAATGCTTCCACTCAGCCCGAAATAGCAGAGGGATGCCTGAGCTAAGGCAGCAGTTACTGTCCGCAGCAGGGTTCACATGTCAGGAGCAGAGAGTGAAATGCTGAAACCCATGTTTTGATAGAACATCATTTCACACTCAGGTGGGCAAAGCTGACAAACATATGCGGCTGTTCGTGGCAAAGCAACCTGGAAAGCTGAGTGGTCTGGGTTCTTAAAATATTTTTACAGAGAGAGAGAATATGAGGAAGGGATCATTCCAATCCAAAAAGCCCCAGTCATTCCATCTCTCTGCCCTCCTCACCCACTACCACCCGTCAGGACTGAAACTGTGGAGCACCCCACCTCCCTGCTCCCCAGGTCTCCGCTATTTCAGATCTCACCATCTCTTGCCAAGAATGCGGTCCGGCCGCCTAACCCACTTTTCTGCACCGCTTCTCTTCCTCCCTCTCCACGTCCTTCAGCCCAGCCCGACTCTGGAGACGGACAAAGCAGAAGCAGCCCCAGGACGAAGGCCCCCAGAACTGGACTGCTCGGGCGGCGCCCTCGGTCCCTGCCGGCCGGCCGGCCCACGCGCCCACCGCCCCAGGGGCGGAGCTGGGGAAGCCAGCCCCGCGGAGGTGCTCTGGGGCCTGGGCCGTGAGCGTCTCTGAACACCGCTGACAGAATTTTACAAAGCCATGCAGCCCCCTACCACATTTTTAAGTTGACATATAAAATTTTTCTCTGTAAATTCCATAGTCATAAAGGATATAATTACCAGAATGTTGTAAATACGAACTTTTAAAGTAAAACTCTTAACATCCCTTTTGTAACATACCCAACGGAAATCTATATGCCGTGTTGATTTGACGCCCATCATCACTCACTTAAATAACACATAAACAAACTCTTTAACTTGGAAATTTTACAGCATCTTTTTCTTTTTAAATGTGTATTTTCATTTGACTTGCCCCTAGAGATTTTGGCCTAACATAATTGTTTTATGCTTGAAAGTCTTTTATTGATCACCCTATCATACTTCTTGGCCACAAAAATAGGTATGTAAATTAAAACACTTTTTGAAATTTAAAAGTGGAAATAAAAATATTTTATTTTCTTGAGACTGTAGGCTCTAAGTAATTAAAAAATATTACTTCTGGACTGTGCTATCATTACAATTATTGTTAGGATACAACCATATCTATAATAACAATATAATAAAATGTATTATAATTTTGGTAAAAATTTAATATACATAAATATGTAAAACATTACTGGAAATGCATCTCTTGATGCTATGGATGAGGCTTTCCCTTCCATCGCCCCTGTATCCATGGATGAGTATTATTTATGGCTGGGATGAAAGAGAGGTCAGCACCGATCCTGACATAAGTGCTGAGAAACCCTGTCACATAAACTATAATAGTAGATGGGAATGAGAGAGTTGTTACAGCAATGTCACTCAATTCTCTTAATTCCTTCTGAATTGCATGCCCCCCCACCAAAAAAAAAGCATTTAGTGATCTACCACTAAAAATTAGTTTTAATGATCTACCAGCTGACAACTCAATTAGGTCCTCTGGAAGTTTTGTTGAAAATAAAGGCCTGGGCACCTTGGACCTGCAGGGACTTGCTATCCAGCCCTTAGTCACTGCTGTTCTCAGTCTGCGCACCAATATTCTGAACCTTCCTTTGTGGGGGTGCCCTGGAGGTTTTCCAGCTCAGAGCAAGGATGGGCTCAAGGTGAGCTTTGTGTCAGGTGGGCGGAGGACAGCTGTGACAGGCAAGGTACAAAGAGAACTTGTCAGGAAAGCACATACATCTGGCTTACTGAAAACTGTCTGTTTACCTGCACATACCCAGATGAAGACTGAGGTGTAGGGTGCACTGAGCTTTGCCCCAAACCCAGACAGGTGCTAGCTACATCTGGTGCCACTACACAGAGAAACGTTAACAGCATCTGAAAAGAAACAGGAAGCACCCATCTACCTCCCTTGCCCTGTCCCAAGGAAAACAAAACCCAAAATAAAACTAGGTACCAAAAAGCCCCCACGGGAGGGAGGGTCAGACTGCCTTATGCTGAGCGGACCATTTTCCCTGCAGCATCTTCCCTAACCGGGTTTAGCCATGCAGAGAAGCTCAGCTATCAGTCCTCAGGTTAACCTTGTCTCCATCTGATTCTCCAGGGTAAATGTATAGTTTAATACTTGAGGTCCCCGAGGTCCCCTTAAGGATATGCATAATGAACTTGGGTTTTTAAAAAAAAAACAAAACAAAATTCCTGCTCTCTATCACATTAAGAATCAAGATTTGAATCACTGAGCTGAAATGCCTTTGCCCCTTTGCTGCCCCTCCCCCGACACGCTCGGCCTCCATGGCCAGTGGGAATGTCCATTGTAGAAAATGTATTAATGTTGGTATCATGCAGGAGAAAAAGCTACAGAGTAATTAACAGGACTTGGACTTAAGGTAGAAGGTCGATAGCAGGGGCTCTTCCTTGAATTAAAATTTAACTTACCCTTTATTGCAACCTACAAAAGCAAGTAATGAGCACTAACATTTTTATTTCTTTTAAACTGTCATTTAAGCTGTAGAGGGGATAATTACCTATCTCTAGTGTAGTAAGGTTTTATAACCCTTAGTGAGGCATTTTCTAATTTAATATTTTTACTATATTATCATAAAACCCGTTTCTGGAAAAAAAAATGATCATGGATTAGAGGCCACTTTCTATAAAGACTGTGTGTGTGTGTGTGTGTGTGTGTGTGTGTGTTAGGTTTCAGCTTGTTTGTTATGAGTTCTTCTGAAGAGACTTAAAGTACCCACAGTCCAGCTAGCTGTGAAATGCAATCACTTTAGTGGCAGGTAAGGTTTTAAACAGTCTTAAATGAAATGGGGGTGCATGTGTAGAATAATGGGGCCCCCAGATGTGTGCACATTTCCAAATGTGTTCCCTTCAGCTCCATGTGTGCACTCACCGACTGCAACACAGCCGGCGTCTCTCATGTTGCTATTTGGGCAGACAGTACAAAGGAGCACATTAACCCTGCAGATGATGTGTGTAGGTAGGGCTTTCCGTTTGCTAGGTCAGCAGCCTGCAGCACCTGGGGTACCGCAGGAACCGTGCCGGCCACACTCCAGAACACTGCACCCCGCTCCTCTGGCCCGGAAAACGCCAAGTCTCCAAGACATCCTCAAGCTCTCTCTACCCGTCCCTGTGGCCAGAGGCAGGTGGACAGGAAAACGAAAGCAGCAATGCTCCCTTAGAAACTGTTAGCCTCCAGAAGTACATCATATCCTCCAAGCAAGTGTCACATGCAGGAGTTCTGAGCAGTCTTCCCAACATGCCAGCAGAGACAACATCACTGCTTTTCTGATTAAAATTATACATATAACTTGCTCTTGATTAATTTGAAATTGTTCATTTGTTACTTTGGAGCGGGGGTGACTCCCTAAATATACAAAGCACATCCGAGAATACACCCTGGACCTTCCTCCCTCTAATCCTCCAGCTCTCTGCACACCTTGGACACTTGTGCTGCACACAAAAGTGGTGTAGCATTTGTTTCTGCGCAACTTAATCCCTTAAATATACACTTAGGAATCAAAGGACAATGAATCACACAAAGGGAATGTGAAAATAAGGGTCCCAGTTCCAACACTGCTCCTGGCTAGAAGAATCTTGATCAAATCTGAATACTTTATGTGTCAGCATAGACAAAGCCATCAGAAACTCATGGTCATTGGTGGCAGCTGTGCTTTTAAAAATTACTGGTGATGTTACTGGTGTGTAACATGTGCCTTTCCCTACGTGTTTGTGTTTTGAAAACAGTTTACTCATTAGTGCTGTGGAAGCTTATAACCATGTATTAGAAGTGTGTGGTCTCTGGCCTCCAAGTGTAACACAAAGGTATAACAAATTCATAAATTATACTTGCATACCTATTTGAACTTTGTTAGATTTTCATGGAGGATTACAAAAATCTGATGCATGCTTCTTTCTCTTACCTAGGACTTGTGAATGACACAGCAGAAGCTGAGCGGGGAAGGACAACCCACTCCGCTCACAGAGACACATGAACATTCTTCCTCACGCTGGCCCCAGCGTTGTCATTCTGTGACTCCCATCCACAGGCCCTTGTCCTTACAGAGCCAGGAAGAGAACAAGGCTGACTGCTCTCTCTTGAGGCAGCACTTCAACTATTTGATGTCTTCCCCTAACTAAACCTGTTCGTTTCTAGGTGAAAAGAAATACAAGGGCCGTCTAGAAAAAAATCCAGCCATAAGTGCCTCTATTTTTCATATTACATGGCTGGACACTTTCCAGACAGCCCTCGTAGTTCACTCCATTACTGCTATGACAAAGTTGGAGTTCTCTTGCCATGCTGACGGAGCTCCTCTGAGCCCTCCAGTCTGCCAAAGAACGGACGGCGAGGCCCCCGTGCGCTGGGAGCCAATCCCGGAGTGTCCGATGCAGCAGGTTAGCCCAAAGTGGGCCGAGCAGGCTCCACTGCCTCCCGTGGGCTCTGGGCTTCATAGAGCTTCTATCTTTTCTGATTCATCTACCAAAGTGCCCAGCATTCCAAACATCAACTGAAAAAGGTGTCTTGCCAATGATGACTTGGCACATGGTAATGACACCAATCAAAGGGGTCCTCCCAACCCCAACCTTCTGAATGCTTTGTGGTCTGCACCCCAAAACACTAGACAAAATGGCAACTTCCTTTAATCTTTCATTCCTTTTCCTTCCTCCGATCCAATCCATTCTACTCAGTATCAGTGACTCTACAGGTGAGAGAAAGGTGTTTGAGAACTCCTTTTATGACCTAAAGGGGGAAATATATTGATCCAAATGGCAAGCAATTGCCCTGTGCTTCTTGGGGACTGCACATCACAGGAAAGGGATGAGAGGCAGATGACACACATGGGAACTTTACTGAGTTTCAAGAAGACTGGATTGATAGGAAGGCAGTCCAAGCGAAGGGACAGATGCAAGTCTTATAGGAAGATGGTGTCTCGTAGAATCTAACACAAATTATGAGAGTAGAAAACTTAGAATTCCTGACTGCAGCTGAAAGTTCAGCACTTAACTCTCACTCACTCTCCTTCCAACTCCCCCAGCAACGAAAAGTGGACCACAGACTTCTCTCCTGAAATCTTACCACAATTTCATTACCAAAACACAAAACACAAAAATACAAAGAAATGAGGTAGAAAGAAAAAAAAAAAGCAACCTTCTCTTACTTAGGGCTTATTTCTTAACAGGATCAATTTAGCGAAGTACCAGACAGTGACTCAGAGAACACCCTCATCTATCCCTAATTACCCAAATCCGGATGTAAGGCAAATCTCCAGACACGGGGAACTCTTCAGAAGCTCCACAACCGCCAAGCCGTAGTTGCTGAGAGCCGCCACAAGGTGGCAGTACACGATACACTTCTGAGCAGACAGGCAACAAGCGTGGCTGCCGGCAAACTGTGCCCATAAATTACCTCGTGTGTCTGCTCTCATCACCATCCTCCCAGTGCTTGAAGGAGACTCTAGAAGGTCTGTTTCAATTCGCTCTTTTGGTCAGGTCAGAACTAGGTCCTTCAAACCTCTGCAAATGCTTTTAGCCCCACAGCTTTAAATTACAGATGGTGACATGTGGCCTCTGGCCTGTCTCCTAAAGATCAGACAGACTGAAGATTTATAAATGTTCAAAGCAGCAGGTTCAGGCCCCAGACAAAGGAACTGAAAGGCTGGGATACAGGAAGGAGAGGGGAGAGGGGCAGAGAGGTGAGAAGGGAAGGAGAGGTAAAATTTGTAAGGTTTTCTCGTCACTTACGAGTATGCTCCCTCCTGACTCCCAAGTCAGTTACAAATTCATTCACTTGAACAAAGGAAGAAAAATACTTGAAACTTCCATCATCCCTACCACTAGCTTCAAGTCTTTCCAATTCTTTTAAAGAAAAATAATTTACTTTGGTGGACTTGCAGTGGGGGGGATGGGGCGCAGACAGGAGCACTCTTTAAACAAAGGGGACGCCACCTCCCCTCCTGTACATTAATATTCCATATTCCTGAGATGATTTCCACTTTCACAGTTTGACTGTTTTATAACAGAACTGATGCGAGAGAAGATAAATGGCCTCACAAAGGAAAGACGACAAATCATCTCACCGCTTTTAGCAGGTTTTTCTCTTTATTTTTATTTATTTTTACTGGGTAGCTGGGCTGCAGAGCTCTCTGCCTTGCTGGAGGTGTTTAATATTAACGTCAAGCCACCACGAGGCTGGCAATAGAGTTGGCCGGTGCTGTGTTTACGGTTTTGTGACCGCTGGCTTCATGAAGATGAAGCTCCCTGTGCAAACAGCAGCCCCTCTCACAGCTCCTGTTAAAAGCCAGGGGATGCCTCATTGCTTGGACGTGAATCACTTCCTCCAACTGCACGGAGGTGAGACTGACACCCGAGTTACATTTGTATCCCTATCAGGACTGCTGCCCAACGACCCAAGGCCTGGGGGGCAGCATGTGATGCATCTCTTAGCTGCAGTTCAACTTCTACTTTTAGGGGGTCAGAACACAGAAATTAGTAAAGGTATTTATTGTCAACTCCCCGAGTTCCAACAAGGCATTAGATTACTTCTTTAACTTAAAAGAAGTAATAGAATGGAGGACTTATTTTACTTAAAAACTCAGCACCAATCCAAACATAAAGAAGCAGGCACTGAGCAAACACACAAGGCAGCGCCTCTGCAATGTCATGTCACAGGCTCAGCCTGGCTTGTGTGACAAAATGTACCATGGGACCCTTGCAGCAAATGACACTGTCCTCCGCAGGGTGCAACCGTCTTTGAGTTGTCCTGGTTCTCCTCCTCCCTCGTAGTCTTTTTGTCTTCCTCCTGGCCCAGAGCACAGACCATCTCCTAGGTTCTGTCCTCAGCCCCCACTTCTCTTCTGACAGTCTCCCTGGAATCTCACTCACACTCTCAGCTCTAACAGGCTCCTCTAACAACTGCCCACAGTCAGAGCTCCCAGCTCACCCACATATGGGACTGAACTCGGACTAAAAGTGAATGTACCCTCCAACCTGCAAGGCTATTATTCTGTCACCTAAGCTATCATGTCTGTTAATAATGACAACAAATCCTTTCTTATTCATATCTCAACTGTTTCAAGGCAGGAAGATATAAACTAAAGTTACAGGTATCGATACCACATTTTCTGACTAAAAAATAAAACCTACCCTGAAGTAGGGCTCTTGTTTAGACAGTTTATTTACAGTAATTGACAAAATGCAAATTGATGCCCCTCATTTGTCAATCTTTGTGATTTTTAACACCGTCCTTCAAAGAACATCCTCCTGTCCCCTATAAATCAGAGAGAAAACTGGGAACAGGGAAGGTCAGTTCCAGACCCCTGCTGAGTAAACTTTCCTGGGGAGCTCTGAGCAGGACTCAGCTCCTGGAGGTCTGCAACAGGGCCATCTCCCCCAACTCCATTCACCAACTCGTCACTGAAGTCGCGATTTGATGACCTCCGCCAGTTATGTGATGACTTTTAAAAGCCCGACTGCTAAGTACAAAATGAGTAGTTTGCATTTCTGTCCCTGAAAGCGGGTGAGTGTGCTTTGCTACGTGGCTGCGCCTCCCCTGCAGGACCGCGAGGTGGACAGGAGGCGGAATGCTGCCAAGCGCGCGGAGAAAATGTGTATTGATTTCTTCTTTCTTATAAAGGAGCACAAAGCATGGAAGAACAATTGCTCGTCTTTGCAGCATTTCACATTCCACACAACACAAAAGGCCCAAACCCCCACCAGCCTCTGAGAAGCAGAAAGGGGAACAGCACAGAGAGGCACCTCCCCGGGTGTCAGTGGCCACCACACTGTCCAGGTCCACTGTCGGGACTCCAAACACCCCAGGCCACTAACACTTTTGCTGCCTCTGATTAAGTAATTTCCCTCCCTGGGCTGATGTTTCCTCATCTATATTGAAGAAGAAGGAGCCTTCAGTCTTATTTACTCAGTGGAGGTGCCCAGAGGGTAAAGAGTTCATGTTTATAAAGTGTTCTGCTTCCCAGAGGGAGACAATGGCTGAAACATAAGGTGTGGTTATGGCTCCGTCTTGAAGACCTAATTTCCAGGGTAGTTAGTAATAGCTTCCCATTACAAATGCTGGCTTCCCAGCACCCTGAAATCAAAGTACAATGAGGCAGTACCCTTTATCTAAATATTTTTTTGGTGTGACACTTAATACCAACACTAAAAATAACATATGGTAACCAGGGTCTATTATGCCTTGTTAATAATACACACGCTGAATCCATTCCAGAACTGTTTTCTTCTTAAACCAAACAAATCCTGAAAGCAGTCCAAAAAAGTGACCTAAAGCTGTAATTGGTCCTCACACGGCCCCATCTATATTCTCCATGTTTCCACAGTAACCAATAATTTGTAGGAGGCCCACCACAAACCAAACATAGTGAAGAAGGGCAGGAGAAAACCTACGGTATAATATAAAGTTTATGGTGTACTCTTTTAGAAGTGATGGAAATACAAGAGTGTTCTTAAAAGATCTTTTCCCAGGGTTCATTCTAAATTTAAAATGACCTCCAAAAGTCTCTAGGTAAAGGGTGGGAAATGCAAAGTCCCAAATCTGGACTCTTCATTTCTGGGGCTCTTCCAAGAATGAAGAATAAAATATGGAGCTAACCCTTGAACACTGCAATGTTTTAGCATGGAGACATAATCCACAAATAATCAGGATACGACCTGGGGGTGAATGCAACATAGAATACAGACACATACAAAGTGCCAGGGGAGCAGAGGAAAGAAAGTATATTACAGGAGCTAGATGATTTGGAGAGTTTTCAGTAAAAGAGGCATCAAACCATTGTACATTCTTCTGCTTATAAAAATAATCTTACCAATAGATTGTAAATAGACTTAAAAGCTGAAGACCTTTAAAGACATTTCAGACAGGAGACCTATAGCCTGTGTTGCAGGCAAAGGGACAATGACATAATATATACACATGTGAAAGCAAAATTTTGTTTATTGAAACAATTATCTGTACAGATGAATTTACAATAGTCCTTCTCAGAAACAAAAAATTAAAAAGAATATTTCATTCTCAAGAATCTAATGAGCAAGAAGGACTACTTTTACTTTATAAAGAAGAAAAGTGAGGCACACAGAGAAGACTTCTTCAGGGTCATGCTGTGCATGAGAGCCAGAGGGTAACTTGTGCTCAAGGTTCCTGAACCAGTTCTCTAGCTTAGGGAAAGGGGACAGCAAGTGGGAAAAGTCTTAAGTTGTTTTTTGTTTTGTTTTTTAAAAAATTATACTTGTGTGACAAAAATGCTGTATAATAAGGCCAGACACAACTGAATCATAATAAAGGCATACCTCATTTTATTGCATGTCACTCTATTGCACTTCATAGGTGCTGCTCTTTTCACAAACTGAAAGCAAGGTCCTCCACCAGCAAAAAGATTACAACTTACTTTATTGTGATACTTGCTTTATTGTGTTGGTCTGGGATGGAACCCGCAATATCTCTAAGGTCTGCCTATATACTAATCCAAATATATGAGCACAAAACCTTGATGATACCAAATACAAGATTTCAGTAACATGCATACTTCTTTGTGAGTTAAGCATTCTTAGCAAGAAAAGAAACTAACAGGTGCTTTTGTGAACTGTAATAAATAGAGAGGAGCAAATAACAGAGGGGTTCAAGGAAGAGAGAATACCCACTTAGTGGGGGTGAGGAATTCTACAAGCCTCCTGGAAAGGCCAAGGACTGTGATCATTGCAACAGATACAGAGGTGGGGTAAGGGCCAGGGGAGGCTCCAGGTTAAGCAAGCAGAATTAAGAGACACAAGTGGGAGGAGTATGGACTATGTTCTGGGGACTGCACAAAGGGTACGCAAACCAGAACGTGTGATAAGGGGAGAGAGGTAGGATCACTGCAGGCCTTGAGTGGCCTGCTCCAGGGTATGGTTTTTAATTCAGACAAGGAGGAGTAGCATGCTTTAAGTGATATTTTAGGGAGGTTTAATCTGGCAATGATACACAGAACTGACTGGATCGGGCTGGTGGTTAAGAGGCTGTTAGTGTAATAGTCGATGTGGGAAATAAAAAAAATCTGGACAAAAAAGGAGGCAGTAAAAATGGACAGCAGAGACCACTGAACAATATACGAGATTAAAATAAAGTTCCAAGTAGATTGGAAGTAAGAAAAGAAATCAGACAAAACTAAGAGAAACTATAGGTGAATAACTGATCCTAGGATATAGGAGGGATTATTTAAGCATAAAGGCAATGAAAAACATCCAAAAGAAAAAGGTTTTATATTTTTGATTACATAAAAAAGTAAAAGTTATATATGCCCAATAAAAATCATTAACATCAACAGGCAAGCAAAATGGGAAAGAGCTACAAAAATATGAAATATGGCATATATCCATAATATATAGGATTCATGCAAACTACAAAGAAAAACTAAAACAAAGAGAAAAATGGGCAAAGGATAAAACAGAAATACAAATGCTTAAATATACAGGCTCTTTAAGTTTACTATTAAATGAGAAAATAAACATTAGATACTTAGCCCAGTGCCTAGCACATTTTTGGTTCCCAATAATTCTCCATAGTAGCAAAGGTGCAATGACCTAAGCCTCAGCCGGGGTGGGAGGGGAGGGGAGGGGAGGGGAGAGGGGGAGCATGTAAATTAGTATCACCCACCCATCAAGAGTCATTAGAAAGCTTGCCTTTAGGAATAACAAGTGCTGGAGAGGATGTGGAGAAAAAGGAACTCTGGTACACTGCTGGTGGGAGTGCAAACTGGTACAACCACTGTGCAAGGCAGTGTGGAGGTTCCTCAGAAAATTGGGAGTGGAGCTACCATTTGACCCAGCAATCCCCCTTCTGGGGATCTACCTAAAAGACTTGAAAACCTTTGTCCGCAAAGACTTATGTACCCCAATGTTCATTGCAGCGCTGTTCACAGTGGCCAAAACATGGAAACAACCAAAGGTCCCTGCGACAGATGACTGGATAAAGGAGCTGTGGTACATATACACAATGGAATATTACTCAGCTGTAAGAAAAGATGAAATATTGCCATTTGCAACAAAATGGATAGACCTGGAGATCATCATGCTTAGTGAAATAAGCCAGACAGAAAAAAACAAGGAACCATATGACTTCACTCATATGCGGAATATAAAACTGAAAGCAAAGAAAAAAGAAATGAACAAATAACCCATGGACACAATCAATAGTTTAATGTTTATTTGGGGACGAGTGGGTCAGGGAGGGGAGAAAGGGGAGGGGGTGGGGGTGGGGAAGCTAAATATAAGGTGATGGAAAGAGAGAAAAAAAAAAAGAAATAAGTAAAGATAAAAAAAAAAGAAAGAAAGCTTGCCTTTAACCCAGGATTTACCCTTCTAAGAACCTGCTCTAAAGACACAGACAAAACTTAGAACATGGATTTCTATACAAATATGTTCATTGCAGCATTACTTAAAGAGAAATAAAAACCATCAGAAACAACCTTATTCAGTAATAAATATTATATATTGAGTATTACAAAGCTATTAAAATGTTTTTAAAATATTTAATGGTGTTAAACTGCTTATATAAAGTTAACTGGAAAAGGGATTCACACAATGTACATATCCTTATAAAATACATAGACAAAAAATTCTGCAAGAAAATATAAATTAATAATGTTCGATTCTCAATAGCAGACAACAGGTACATTTATCTTTGTTCTTTCTGTATTTTGCAAATTTTCTTTCATAAACCTATCCTGTGTTTACTGTAGGGAAAAAAATATTATTTCCAAGAAAGTAAGTGATAGGTGCCTAAGTGTGTCGGCAGTAGAACCGTGAGTGCAAACTGACTGAATACAAAGTCCAGCACAAATAACACCCTTTTTTTCTGAGCTGATAATCTATACCAAAATCATAAGTATTTAATTCTGTAACATAACAATATCATAACTCCATTAACATAAGTACTTTAAAAGGGCATTATTTCTGCCAGTCCCTATGCATTGCATCAGGTAATCCAGCGGTTCTCGACCTGTTGGTCGCGAACCCTTTGGGGGTCCAATGACCCTTTCACAGGGGTCGCCTAAGACCATCGGAAAACACATATCAGCTATTTACATGATGATTCATTACAGTAGCAAAATTACAGTTATGAAGTAACAACGAAAATACTTTTATGGGGGGGTCACCACACCATGAGGAACTGTATTAAAGGGTCGCAGCATCAGGAAGGCTGAGAACCACTGTGTAATCAGAAGAAGGGTATAATAACCACAAGAGCAGGTCTGAAAATGCAATGATTCACACTAAAATATTAATGACTTGAGAGGCAAAACCTTCCTATAATAGACAGCATCCCAATTATAAAAGAAAAGGAAAAATCATCTTAATCCAGAGAAGTTTTCTGTTTTGTTTCTTTTTCTTAAACAAGGTATTGAGAGAAGGGCTCTGCATACGTGTAGTGGGGGTGAGAGGAAGCAGCTTCCCCTTGGCACATCATTCCCACATATTTCTAAAGGGCAAGGGTTAGAGGCCACACTCCCAGGTGCATACCATACCAGCTCCATGACTTACTTGCTGTTTAACTTGGGCAAGTTACTTAATTGGTCCAAGCCTCAGTATTATTATCATAAAATGCAGATCATGTCAAACACTTTAGTGGTTTCTTGTAAGGACTGAATGAAAATGTATGCAAAGGGCTTAGTGCAGTGTCTGGCCTACAGGACATGCTCAGTAAGTGGAATAGTATATTATTATTCTGTTATTTCCTTGCCAATCAGAAATAGGGTGGCAGACTTATGGTGGACAGACTGGAGTAAAGGATGAATGCACTTATAACTAGAAATGGTCTACCTATCTTAGCAACTTAATGTTGTTGGCTCAGTGATCACTGTGGGAAATATATTAAGATGTACGAACAACTAACGAAATTAACGTGAAAAACATTTAGCTACTGCCTACCCACTAGCAAGTTACTTAGTTGTGATTAATACAGTATGTATATGATACTATATTTTAAAAGACAATAATAATAAAATACAAAAACTTAAAAACAGTATGTCCTTAAGAGAAATATTTACACTCACTTTAAGGAATGTGAAATATCCCTTTGGGGGAAATAAAAGCATTCATAATCCCCTGAAGAAATGATGGGAATTTGAATGCAGAAATGAGAACTATAGTCAAGAAGCCCCATTTTGAGGAAAGATTTATCTGTTCAGCATTTCCAATCTCTTTCTAGAGGATGTGCTTTTATCACTCTACATCCTGCTTGGAGCCAAGGCTTCAATTTGAGAATGGAAATTCCCTAGAATTGTATATGATTGAACGGCAGCGAATCAGGAAAAATTGAGGAAACAATAGCAGGGTTTCCTTTTCAATCCAGTTTTTAAAACTCTGGCCCAAGTTTCAGGCTTGAACTTGAGAATGTTCCCTGTGCCCCTTCTGACATTACCGCAGGAGGAAGGCCCCATGTCTCCAATCTCTGTGCTCCGGGCCATCCTTAATGGTGATACGTGGGGAGTCCTGTCCCCTCGGCACTGCTGGGGTCAAGCACGTGATGCTGCCCGCCGGAGTATCAACAAGCGAATTATAAACTGTGTCAATCCGAGTTAGAGCAAAGCTGTAATCCTCTTTAACAGAGATCAGAGCACGGCCATGAGTCCCGTTCGTTCCGGAACCTGATAAGGCGGAGAGGGACCCGCTAATAAAACAGTAATGGGGACCTTAATGACGCTGGTAAAAGGCACCACCAGGAAGGACACTGCTCTCCCTCCCGCAGATTAGATCGATGCGCACATCTGCCCGGACTTGTTTCACCTGTCAGAACACCTG
Source organism: Lyroderma lyra (assembly GCA_004026885.1). Classification (NCBI taxonomy): domain Eukaryota; kingdom Metazoa; phylum Chordata; class Mammalia; order Chiroptera; family Megadermatidae; genus Lyroderma; species Lyroderma lyra. The sequence continues at coordinate 6,196 of PVJL010012354.1, read as the reverse complement.
TGTCTCTTTCAGGAGATAAGAAGCCTCAGAGAAAACATCTGTATCTTAACCAGTCTTGCTTGCAACTTTTTAACCAACTTCAAATGCTCTGTGGAGGGAATTTCGGGGGTTATTAGCTGATGTGCCCTCAAATGCTAAGCAAACTACACCAGAATATTCGCCATGATTCAGTGCCTATTTCTGCTAAATAAAGGGCTAAAGTAGGCAAGGGGGAGTCACAAGTGATCTAAGTAAGGTCTGTGTTACCAATTAGGAGGAAAAGATCACCAGCAGTGTGGTAAAATGGCCCCACATTTAGGGCGCACACACACACACACACACACACACACACACACACACACACGGCAAGCCGAAGATAAATCGCCTGTACAAATTCTATTATACCAAGGTACCTCGAGAACAGCTGGCAGTGATGTTGACAAAGCACTTTACAAGGCTAAATTACATTTGTACATTTCTTTTCTAAAACTCTAGATGTAAAACAATAATGTATTTGCTGTTTAGTAGTTATCATTAAAGAATCCTCTCCTGGTTCTTTTTTAACGACGGCGGCTTTATAAACGGAGCGAGGAAAAAAGTGTGTTTTGTTTTGGGGGAGAAAATGGGGGAATAGAAATGAAAATTCTTGCTGTTCCTATTAAGAATTTCTTTAAGTCTTTGCAAAGGAATAGATTACCTATTAAAATGTTAATATTGCTATCATTTTTGTAATAAGAAAAAAGCTTCTTAGGAAAATACAATATGTACACTTTTCAAGAACAGTTCCCGAACCAGGACCCTCCCTGAAGCGGCAGTTAAGGCGAGGCAAACATGTACCCTTCTCTTGGCCTACCGCAGGCCGACTGCTGCCACACAGACCTGTTGTGTGCTGATGGCAAAACCTACTGCACCAACAGAGGAAGCAATTCACATAGATTCCCTTTCCCAAATTGGAGGCAGTGGCCACTTTTAAGGACCACACACGACCTATGTCAGAGACCTTCCTCAGAATTTGCTTCCACTTGCCACACAGTAGTTTACTATCTGACTTACATTAACAAAACAAATAAGAAAGAACTGCTCTACAAGTCTGCCTCAGAGGGGCTTTCAAAAACATGATTTTCTTTCCACAATCTCCAAATTCTTTGTTTTGTTATAACTCTAATAAGAGATCATCTGAATTTTTACTTCATACTCCTGCTGGTCTAATAGCACTCCAGGGGTTTCACACTATGTAAAGCAAGCTGTTTCTAAAATGTCCTTGATAGGCTTAGAGAAACTTCCATTAGTCAGAGAAGTGAACAGCAATCCTGTAAATCCTGCAAGGAACACACTGACCTGTTCTTGGTGGTAACAATATGCTTGGATGGAGTCTCTACGAAGGACTCATGGAACCTTCTCTCCTCCCTAACCCACTGATAACTCTATCCCTGCAGTATCATGTGACAGTATGGCCTCGTAGCAAAGATGACTCTAAAGCCGTGGTTCCCAACCTTTTCCCACTGTGTACCCCTTTTAAACCCGTTTCTATAAATTGTGCTTGTTTTTAAAACAGCTGTTTATAAATACTGACACTTTTGTTCAGTGCCTATCTTAATGTAAAACAGTGGAAGTAAGGTATAAGTCAGGAAAGAAAAATTACTACACTAAAAGTACAAACCTCAGATTCAATTGTACAATATTTGTAAGTTAAATACTGATGATCAAGTGTGTAGACATTAAATAAAAAACTACTTGAAAAGACTCACGATTAAAGACAACGCACTTACTTTTACTCAGTCAATAACTAAACTGATCCAACAGTCTGGCTACGGATGTATTTATATGTTTGGGGAAGTTCTAGAAACATGGCAGGCAAATAGAGTGTACTGAAACTGTGCATAATGATTGGCAGAAGCACGGTTTAGGGGAAGGGTTCATAGCCGCCCCCTCACCAATCATCATTCACTAATGTGATTTCATTTTGAAGTGTTTCCATTAACAGTGATTCAAACTTAACATTTATTGTTCCATAACTAACATTTTACATTTCTTTTCTTTACTAGTTTTTTGGCCATTACTGATTATTTTCCACATACCCCTGAAAGGCCCAGCATGCACCCCTGGGGGAATCAATGCTCTAAAGGGAAAACAGCAGCTGCTCTGGGAGCTGGACTGTTCCCTGCCAAGAGCACCGAGGGTTTAAGCAAAGCCAGTGATCATTGATAGGGTCATGGTCATCTCCTCCCTTGCATGCAAACTTTGTAGGGCATAGGCAAAGTGGGATTTCTTTGTTTTCCCTCAATACTGGAAATGTTCATCAAGTCTGCAATAGAAACCAGCTGCCTACCTCATAATGGAGTAAAGATCTACTGGACTAACACATATAAAGTCCCAGGGGTTACATGAGACTTTCACTAACAAAGGAAACCTGAAGGCACATAAGGGCATTAAATCCATATCCAAAGTTTATCTAGATTCTAGAAAGAAATACCCGCAAAGGGATAGCTGGTAACATAGGAAGGAAAACTGGGCTAATTTGCATTTAGGAAGGTTTTTTTCTTTTTTGTTTTGTTTTGTTTTAAACAGATGGCTTGAAGAGAAAAATTTCTAGCATGAGAAAAGAGTATGTATCAGCAGAAATTCACTAAATAGGTAACACTAAGCAGACCACAAGACCACATGTCGACACCACAACAGAAACAAAATGAAAACATCACACCTTCTTAAAGATCCTTTTAAAAATAGTACTTCTTTCTCCACTAAGAATATTTTAATACTCTGTTAAAGAGTAGAGTTTGCTTCTTCTCTCTTCAACAAGAGCTATCTATCTCCAGTTCCAATACAATTTGACCAAGTGTACATTTTTTGAGCTCAGACTGGACAAGGGGTATGAGGATTGATTAAGGATGAGTAACGGCATTCAGGTTGCCCCTCCAACAAAAATCTCAAACACTGGGTATTAATCCAATTTAGGCATCTGTATGGAATGATAAACTGGAACTAAGAACAACTACAGAAAAGAGAAGGGCTTTACTCCCCAGCCTGGTGAGGGAGAAGCCACAGGTGGAGCTGGGAATAAGAGATCAAAAAGCTAGAAACTTTATGTTATGGGTATTTTACCACGATTTAAAAAGTGGGGGGTAAGGGTGCAAAGAGAAGCTAGTCAAGTATTAAAAAGCCCCTTTTACCCATATGGTCCATAAAGCAGAGACCATAAGGGAGAAAAGATCTTTCATTTATATACTTCAATAGAAAAATAACAGTGAACTCCCCACCTCCTCTCTATATTATGTATATAATTTTCAAACTTAAATCATCCCCCCCCTTTTTTTTTTTTGGTGATAAAAAGCAATCCAAGCTTATTGTAAGAAAAATCCAAACACTACAGAAATACATAGAATAAAAAGTAAAATGTGTCTTCTATTCCACCCACCCAGCAAAAAAAATGTGAAGAATTTGGTACAGATTGCTTCAGAGGTTCTTATTTTTCTTCTTTTTTTTATTTTATTTTATTTTATTTTTTTTTACGTTGGTAGTTCCCTGACTGGGAATAGAAACCAAGCCACAGCGTTTATGGTGCCAAAGCCTTAGCCATTACACCACCAGGGAACTCCCTCAGAGCTTCTTATTGTTAATGACAACTAATATAAATGCATTCTCATGGCAAAAGATTAGAACAAAATAGAAGTATAAAACAGAACGCGTTGGAAGTCTCCCTTCACCCACTTCCTCATCCCATTCTCTTCTCCACTGGTGAGTATTTTAATACTGTGATGTATGGTCTTCCTAGACGTTTTCCTAAGCACTATAAAATATACATAGGGGTGTGTGTGTGTATATGTGTATGCCCACTTAATTTTTATTTTAAAAGCAAAGTGGATCATATTATAAGCATGGCTTCTTTTCCAAGTTAACAAAATAACCTGGAGACCTTTTTGCGACACTATTTTTAAAAGGTACCACCTTTTTTTCTTATCACACATATCTATTTACTCAAAATACTGGGATTATAATAGAGATAGTATTTTGTAGCCTATCCTTCCCAAGTCACATTACATTAATATATACGAGGGCCATCCGGAAAGTACCCAGCCATGTAACTGTTCTTGTTATATTGACAATGGCCGGATTTTTTCCCAGACAGCCCTTGTATGTTCATCTTTTAACAGCTGCTCATAACTGATGCAATGATTTTCTATGACTAATTAATTAGTTCCCTATTGATGGTCATGACTGTTTCTTATTTTTTCCCTTATAACAAGGTTACAATAAAGATTCTTGATACAAATGTATTTGCCAACTTGCTATTTCTTTAGGTCAATCCCTAAAAGTAGATTTTTCTGAGTCAACAGATACATACATATACATTTAAAACTCTGATGAAACATATTGCCAAATAGCCCTCCAAAATGATTCTGCCAATTACATCCCCAATAACAGGTCATGATGTGTCTGTTTCTTCATACCATCCAAACTGGGGATTACTAATCTTTTAATGTCCTCCAATTTAATAAGGAAAAAAATGAAATCTCATTATTTTAATTTGCATTTCTTTGATTAATAAGGTTGATAGTCTGTTTTTGGCCATTTGAGATTTTTCTTTTATGGTTTCTAAGTTTGTTGACATGTTTTTTCCATTATTTTTACTGGGATATTCCTAGAGATTTGTAAGAACTCTTCACAATAGTGTTATTACATAGTAAAGAAATACGTCATACGTTGATCTTTTTCTTTCCAGTTTGTCATTTACCTATAACTTTGTTTTTGATGTCGTATTCAATGTGACTTTTATGTTGTAAGATCTATTAATATTTCCCCTTACGGTTCCTGGCCTTGGTGTCATGCTTATAAAGTCCTTCTGTACCTTGAAATCATAAAAAATTCTCCATTCATAAAGGCATACCAAGAATGGCATATCTGTAACTTAGCAAACCAGAACTATTCATTTGAGGAAAAGTAGTAAGCACTGATACTGTTATATTCTAACAATTATGAAAGTTTCCCATTCCTCAATGATATTTTGTGGTGTACAAAGCAGAACACAAAATAGTACAATAATAGGTTATTTCTAGTATGGAATTACCTAAAGAAAAACAAAACAGGACAAGCTAAAACTGTCTCTGTCTTACCTAAGATAAAGTAACAATACCTATTAGCCTTTGAAGTTTTAATGCAAGAAGCAGACAGAGCTAATACCCAGTTACTCTGCCCCCAGTTAATCTGGCCCAGTCAGATGATGGAGCATGAGCAGCAATATGGATGTATGTCTCTGTATCCTTAAGAAACACAAAGAAAACTGAGTGCACTTTGCTAAAAACAAATGCTCTGTTCTTCAGCTACAAGACTTTTATTAACCTCCTTGTTAAGAGGCTAAACCAGCTAGAGAACAATGCTGGTAGCTAGCAATGAGTCCACAGGGGATAGCCGTCTTTTCCACTGAACGCCACAAGGCCTGTTGCCCAACAAACGCGTTTCCAATCCTTTCTCCTGTGCCTGCTCTACCTGAAGTGGCAATGTATAATATGTTCTAACAGTTCTGGCCAATAAGATATTAGAAGTTTGTTGGAGGGGATTCTGGGAATGCCATTATGTTTTTGATCAACGAAAAACAGTTATGGCTGAAACCACTTCTTTGCTTTAATTCTTGCAGTGAATGCAGGTTTGATGATTAAAGTTGCAGCAACTACCCTGGGAACACAGGAAGGGAAAGACAAAGAGATGCTGGCCCTAACAACACTGAGAAGGAAAAACATTGCCAATAATTGCCCGCCGTCCCTAGATTTATTCTGTCAGAAAAATAAATCTCCATTTGTTTATGCCCCTATAGTCAGGCTTTATGTCTCTTGCAGACCAAGCCCAACATAATCCTAAATAATACAGTCATTTTCAAATAATCGTTATGTCTAACATATAGCAGAGCCTGTAACATTATGAATGAATAAATAGATCTGGAAAACTAAGTGCCCCTAGGGGCTTATTAGGCAATTCAAGAAAAATCTCAACTAAGAATGACCAAAAGTTGATTTCTAAATGATCTAGTTGTACTGTATTCAAAAGATGCCACCAATATTTAAACCAAGTTCGACTTTATGCCTGGGGTAATAATGTTACCTGAATGAGTTGGGTTTAGTTTTAGGTACCTAGTTTTCCTTTCTTGTTAATGTAATTTTTTTCATGCCATTCTGACAGATTCTTTTTTTTTTTTTTTAAATGCCACTGCTTTTTTTTTTTTTTT